>CAKAOI010051159.1:0-14928 GCA_916701655.1 Sebastiscus albofasciatus
CTTCCTGTACGCCTTCTACGGAGAGTTAACATGTTATTATCACGTTGACTTTGACGGCCCTGAAGTTAACGTGAGAGGAAAACTGTTTTAAAATGCCATATCTGTGTGTTACCTCGCTCAGCAGGCTGCTGGCGTGGCAGGCTGTCAGGTATCCAGGTGTCTGGTCGACGTCCACCAAGGCTTTCCCTTTAATCTGCTCCTCGTAGTCCCTCCGATACTCCCTCTGAGGGACAGAGACATGAGGACAAAACAATGAGAAGACAAGAAAACCCCTGCTGAACGAAACACACACTCTGACTCGTCTTGTGGAGAGCAGAGATGAAGAGCAGCGGTGATGAAGAGCAGCGGTGATGAAGAGCAGCGGTGATGAAGAGCAGCGGTGATGAAGAGCAGTGGCGTTTTACCTCGCTCTGCAGCCTCTGTGCTTCTTTAGACACTCGGTACGTCTCAGTGTCTCCAAACTCCATCTGAGAGCGACCTTTGTTCCTCTCGTACTCCTCTCTGTACCTCACCTGAAACAACACACAGTCATTTAGTTACTGATACACAGAGAGGAGGAGGAGCAGGAGGAGGACAGGAGGAGGAGGAGGAGGAGGAGGAGCAGCAGGAGGAGGAGGAGGAGGAGGACAGGAGGAGGACAGGAGGACGAGTAGGAGGAGGAGGAGGAGAGAGGAGGAGGAGGGGAACGATGAGGAGGACGAGTAGGATGAGGAGGAGGAGGAAGAGGAGGAGGAGGAGGAGGAAGAGGAGGAGGAGGAGGATGAGGAGGAAGAGGAGGAGGAGGAGAGGCAGCATTAGTGTGAGCAGTGACCTGGCTGTGCAGCACTGCGTTCTCTCTGTGGTGGAGCTGTTCGGCCGTGTCCACAGCTGAGTGGTGAGCCTTCGTCTGCTCGTACTTCTTCTTATACTCCACCTGAACACACACACACATATACACATATATGTATGTATATGTATATATATATATACACATATATATACAGTATATTTGTACTTTCTGAACCCTCAGTATTGAGGTGTGAAGCAGCTGAGCGGCGGTGTCGTACGTTGCTCTGCAGCTTGCTGGCGTGCAGGACGTGCTCCAGCTGCAGCAGGTTGGGCAGGTCTGAAGAACCTTCTGGTTTCTGGTTCTGGTTGGTTTTATACTTCACCTGGAGGACAGAAGGAGAGTCATGTCAGCGCTGAAGACTCTCAGATGATTTTAAAATGATGATCAAAGTGATAATAATGCAAATTAATTTTAACGCCACTAATTTCTTTAATGCATTAACGAGACTTGTGATTGAAGCTAAAGGGAAGATACTGGTATCATAGTAAACTCCAAAACCTGATGAATCCATCGGTACCAACCAGGTCAGACTAGCTTGTAGTGAAGGAGGTTAAATAACGCTCCAAACTTACGCTACATTTTGGCGAGGAAAACCTGCCATGTCCATTTCCAAAGGGGTCCCTTGACCTCTGACCTCCAGATCAGTGAATGTAAATGGGTTCTCTGGGTACCCACGAGTCTCCCCTTTACAGACATGCCCACTTTATGATCATCACATGCAGTTTGGGGCAAGTCATAGTCCAGTCAGCACACTGACACACTGACAGCTGTTGTTGCCTGTTGGGCTGCAGTTTGCCATGTTCTGATTGGAGCATATTGTTTTATGCTAAATGCAGTACCTGTGAGGGTTTCTGGATCAATATCTGTCATTGATTTGTGTTGATCATTGATTTCCAATAATAAATATATACATACATTTACATAAAGCAGCATATTAGTCCACTCCCATGTTGATAAGAGGATTAAATACTTGATAAATCTCCCTTTAAGGTTCATTTAGAACAGATAAAAAATGTGAGATTAATTTGTGATATGTACGTTTGGAGCGTTATTTAAGCGACCAATAGATTCATCAGGTTCTTTAGTGTCATGTGATACCAGTATCTTCACTCTAGCTTTAAAACTGAGCCAGTACAACCTAAAAATCACAAGTTCCCGCTCCAACATGATTGGTCAATACGACTCTATGAACTCATCCTCTGGGCTGATTTGGTGCCAAAACACAGATCTAAATTCCTCCACTAAAAAAAGAAACCTGCGTTCAGAAAGCTGCCCGTTTCACCACGATGCTGAAAAGCAGCCTCTGAGTGAACGTGCAGCGTTTCTGAACACGCTGTTACGTAACGCTGTGAAGAGGAAAAGGGCTCTTTTCATGTGGCTGTGTGGGCAACAAGCAAACTAACACCGAACCGTGTGTGTGTGTGTGTGTGTGTGTGTGTGTGTGTAACCTCTTCAACTTCTCCAGCTCTCATCCTACAATCCCTCTCCATTTGCCTTACAAAGGGTTGCCATGGTTACGCCCACACAACAGAGTGTATTTCAGTGAGTGTGAGTGAACGAGACACACAGTTTGTCTCGATGGTCGAACAGAACAGAAAGACGTCTTCAGGTGGACTGGAGGGAAGTAATCTGATTACTCTGATGAGTTCTGGTGAATCATAATAATAAATCGGGATGATTACATAAAGACTCGTTTGGTGACGTCTAAATAACAAAGTGTGGATTCGTCCTGTTCGTCAGCTCCGATCACGCCTCCTCCAACTGAACAAATCAATACTTAAAGAGGACCAGCTTTCTACATGAACTTATCATTATGAAGTCAATGTAATAGCTATAGAATAATGACACCATGGCGTTTAGATTAGTTCCCTATAAGCCTCTTTCACTATGTAACTGAACCTGGAACGATCTCCCAGTGAAACGCAGTTAATCGCAAATTAATCACACATTATCTGTTCTAAATGAACCTTAAAGGGAGATTTATCAAGTATTTAATCCTCTTATCAACATGGGAGTGGACAAATATGCTGCTTTATGTAAATGTATGTATATATTTATTATTGTAAATCAATTAGCAACACAGATCAATGACAGATATTGATCCAGAAACCCTCACAGGTTCTGCATTTAGCATAAAACAATATGCTCACATCAGAACAGGTCAAACTGCAGCCCAACAGGCAACAACAGCTGTCAGTGTGTCAGTGTGCTGACTGGACTATGACTTGCCCCAAACTGCATGTGATGATCATAAAGTGGGCATGTCTGTAAAGGGGAGACTCGTGGTACCCAGAGAACCCATTTACATTCACTGATCTGGAGGTTAGAGGTCAAGGGACCCCTTTGGAAATGGACATGACAGTTTTTTCCTCGCCAAAAATTAGCGTAAGTTTGGAGCGTTATTTAACCTCCTTCATGACCAGCTGGTCTGACCTGGTTGGTACCGATGGATTCATCAGGTTTATAGTTTCATATGATACCAGTATCGTCACTCTAGCTTTAAAACTGAGCCCGCTACAAGCTAAAAATCACGAGTTGTGTTAATGCGTTAAAGAAATGAGAGCGATCCATCAGAGAGCGGTCATGTGACCTCGTGGTTCTCTCACCTGACTGGCCAGAGCAGCAGCAGCTTGTGTGTGTTTGAAGGAGAGACAGTCCAGAGGGTTGTAACAAGGCCTCTGGCCCTTTAAATGTCTGTCGAAGCTCTCCTTATACTTCACCTGCAGAGATGAACACACTCTGATCATCTGTCCTCAGTCGTACCTTATCATCTGCCCAATGCATGCTGGGTAAACCGTGTGTGTGTGTGTGTGTGTGTGTGTTACCTGGCTGGCCAGCTTTGAAACCTCCTTGGCGTGTTGGATGTCGGTTCTCTCCAAAAGAGAACCGTCGCTGTAAACCGACTGCTTGGTGTTACTCTTATAGGCTACCTGTGGAAACACACACACACACACACACACACACACACGCACACACACACACACAATAAACAACAATGTATATACGTGCGGTAACGACATACACACTAACTTATGTACAGACGAACACCAAAAATGTAGAAAGAAACACTCACATGTACACTGATGTTTAGAAGATGCACAAAAAAAACAATGCATGCACACACACACACACACACACACACACACACACACACACACACACACACTCACAAAGAATTAAAAAAGACACAAAATGGACACACACTCATGCTGCACACACACACACCTTACATAATGACAGTTCAGTGTTAACAGCAGAACGTTTTCTATAATTAATCGGCGGTTCCACTCAGAACAGCTGGTGAACGGGACGGTTGTCATGGAAATGAATGTTGGATGGGATGGAGTTACATGTTCACGCACACACACACACACACACACACACACACACACACACACACACACACACACACGCACACACAGAGAGAGACTCACGTCGCTGGCCAGTTTAGCAGCGTTGGTGGCGTTGACGATGTCGGGTCTGTCTGCCTCAGAGTTGTAGTGATGAAGCTCCTCTCTGTCTTTTCTGTAGCCGACCTGAGACCAGCAGAGACAGTTATCACAGCAGTAGTGCCGTTAAATGCAAAATACAGAACAAGAATAAAACCAGACACATCTTTGTCTCTTTCTCCCCAAAACACGGAGCTTTACCTAGAGGCTAAATGTTAAAACAGCGGCTTGGTGCTTCAGTGTTTTTGGGGTAGAACAGAGCTTTGGCTATGGAGTCATAGGAGTGCCATAATAAAGAATAAATCTGTAAAAAAATATGAAAATAAAAGGATAAATAAATGTAGAAATATAATGAGGAATAAATAAAAGAATATATAAGTAAATAAATAAATGTGTAATTATAGTGATAAATAAATAAAAGGATAAATAAATGTGGAAATATAATGAGGAATAAATAAAAGAATAAATAAGTAAATAAATAAATGTGGAATTATAGTGAGGAATAAATAAAAGAATAAATAAGTAAATAAATAAATGTGGAAATATAAAGACAAATAACAAAATATAAAGAAATAATCATCAATAAGTATTTACATTTATTTTCACAATTATTTGTTTATTTCTTTCTGTATATCTTTTTTATTTTTTAAATTTATTTGTTTTTACAGAATGTTATTTATTTATTTTTATACCTTTATTTTTCATTATTCTTCTCCATATTGCTTTTGCTATTCCTTGAAGAGGCCAAGCTGTCAATCAGCTGTCAAAAATAAATAAATAAACAAACAAACAAACAAACAAACAAACAAACAAACAAACAAATAAATAAATAAATAAATAATAAATAAATAAATAAATTTATATGCAATAAATAAATAAATAAATAAACTCTTATGACTCCATATTTGTCCGCTTGGCGTTTCGCCTTGCTATATTTGTGTTTATTCGAAGCTGTGCCTGCCGTTTTCGTAGCTTCCTCTTGGATGCGTGCTCACTATGTGGTACCTGGTCGTTAACGTTTTTACAGAGGTTGAAGCCCAGAAACGTCCCGAACACAACAACATAATAAAACCCAGGCAGAGGGCTGCAGGCTCTCTGCAGAAACAGACACCGCCACACACTGCTAGAGGGTCAGACGTGATGACTGAGAGGGATTGTTTTAGTATCAGTCTATACATTGATGAGCTGCTGGTCAGTTTCTGCCTGGTTGCTGTCCACACAATCACAAAGCAGTGTCACATAATCATTTGTTTTTTGTGTGTGATATTACACTGAGAAGTTCAGAACAAACACGTATTTACATCGCTCTGGTTCCTGTTGACCTCCATGGCGTGCTCCACCTCCGGCAGTGTTTTCATGTTGGTGTAGCTGGACTTCCCCTTCTCACGGTTATACTTCTCCTTATAGAACTTCTGCAGATGGACAGACAGACAGAGAGGCAGAGGAGGAATGAAGGAGAGGAAGAAACACAAGGCGATGACTAATTCAGCCCAACGAGTGAAAACACACTTGTTCATTCGTCTAAAAATAATACGAACAGCTTCCAACTGTGAGAATGAGAAGTTCACGGCATGACGCAGAAATGAGAATTAAACTGAGTGAAGCTGTCTCCGGTGTTCACATTTAAAAACCAAATGAGAGCTAATAAGTGTATTTTGTTATCTGCTGATGAAGCTGATGAAGTTTCCGTTGGCAGACCTTCAGCTGGTAACATTCAGGCGTCAAAGAGCATCTTTGTCGGACATAATGTGTTTAAAATCACCCAGGAAGAGGAGACCGGAGATACAAATAAAGGTCAGTGACAACAAGTGCTTCAGCACAACAAGTAGGCATCATTGTACAGTAGAACATTTCTATGGAGGACCGAACCTGTCAAATCAAAAAGAAATTAATAAATAAATGATGATAAATAAATAAATATGTCATTAAATATAGCAAAAATTATATTAAAAATAAATGTAGCCATTAATTAATTGATAAAATGTGACATAAATTGATATTTATATTTTCCCTTTTATTTATTAATTTAATCAATTATTAATTTAAAATGTATTTATTAATTGTTGCATTTATTTATTTATTTTTGCATATATTTTTTATTTATTCGTTTTTGCATTTATTTTCTATTTTAAGTATTTATTTATGTATTTATTTATTTATTTCTGCCCGATGCATGTGACATAAATTGATATTTCTGTTTTCCCTTTTATTTATTTTAATACAATTTTAAATCTATTTATTAATTTTTGCATTTATTTTTTAATTTTTTTATTTATTTATAAATTGTTGCATTTATTCATATATTTATTTTTACATTTTTTTTATTTACTTATTTTTGCATTTAGTTTTTATATATTTTATATTCATTTTTAAATGTAAGTATTTATTTATGTATTTATTTATTTAAGCCCGATTTCGCCTTTGCATTTCACCCCTTATTTATTTACCCAAACTTATTTATTTCTGTATTCTTTTCTTTTTACATTTCTTTATGCATTTCTGCCTCATTATGCAAATGAAGGGAGCTGTCACTCAACGTGTGTCATCATGGGGTCAAGGGTCATGACTATATTTTTTTATTTTGGCCTTTAAAACCATGACACATTTTTAAAAAGATGAACTGTATTTTTCTTTGGTCCTGCAGTAAACCTCACAGACAACAATCACAATAAAAGGTTTGGTAACAAAGACGTCACATAGTATTTCTGTTCAGCTCGTGTGTCTGAGATCAGTTGTATTGTACCAGCGTTCTGCAGACAGTCTGGGCTGCTGTTGTCTAGGTAGTCTACGTCATACGCTCCAGTTAGCGCCACATTGCTCGGTCAACAGACACGAAACCAGAAAGCTTCATGTCCCAGTTTATTACCCCGAGCTCTGACTTCCTGTCCTCTGGGACGACTGACACCAAACAGTAACCCTCATCTTCTGTGGACCGCACAGTCAAACACACTTTATCAGACCACACGGTCTGACAGCATCTCTTCACGTCCCTGCTTATAGACATAAACAGCCGCACAAAGTGCTGACCAACATTAACAAACAGGAGCTTAAAGCTGCTCCGTAAAAGAATATCTCCTGCACTTTTTTATACGGCTTTACCGAATAAAGACGTAACTTAAAGGGACTGTTTGTAACTTTCCAAGCGTATAAATGTAGCAGGTCGCCACACATGCACGCTCGCATATGCGCATTCGCGTGTGGCCGCTGTCTCTCCTCCTCTGCCTGCCTGCCTTCACTCAGACAGCGCTCCACCTCTAGACGTGCTGACTGGACTATGACTTGCCCCAAACTGCATGTGATTATCATAAACTGGGCATGTCTGTAAAGGGGAGACTCGTGGTACCCAGAGAACCCATTTACATTCACACATCTGGAGGTCAGAGGTCAAGGGACCCCTTTGAGAATGGACATGACAGTTTTTCCTCGCCAGAATTCAGCGTAAGTTTGGAGCGTTATTTAACCTCCTTCACAACGAGCTAGTCTGACATGGTTGGTACCGATGGATTCATCCGGTTTTCTAGTTTCATATGATACCAGTATCTTCGCTCGAGCTTTAAAACTGAGCCGCTACAACCTAAACGTTGCATTAATGCTGTGGTGATCTTCAGAGGTGTTCAACCTGCCGCTGCTGTTTGTCTGGACTGTGTGGGCAGTAGGTCAGTGTCTGTGTCCTCCGGCGCTGGAGCAGCTGCTCTCTGCGTTCACGCCTCAGCAGACAAAACGACACTGAACACATCACCACACAACACGCTCCCTCTGTGTGTGTAAAACAGAGAGCATCTTGGGATGTTACTGTTTAAATACCTCCCGTTTACTCTTTAGTTAGAGATCATCATCGTCTCTCCTCGGCGGCTGCTCTCCTCTGAGCTCTCATCTTTTAGTTTCAGGGTGGATTATAATCAACCTGCGTGACATCTGCCTCACAAAATACCTCTTAAATACCCAAAAGGCTGCTCTTTACTTACTGAGATCTTATGCAAACAGCAGCAATGATGTCAGGCTGCTCCGAGGTATTTTGCAGACAAAAGCAGATATTTTTCTTTCTCTGGGTGGCTCTAGTGTATGACTGTAAATATCTACTTTTAAAATCTTTGAGATTACAGTGGTACATTTACGAGAAATAGTCAAAAAAAAGTCATAAATTTAGAAGAGAAAAACTTGAATATTCTCTGACATTAAAGCGGTGAATTTACTGCAAAGAAACTCAAATATGTAGGAGAAAAAAAATGAATATTTTGAGATTAAAGTGGTAAATCTATGGGGGAAAAAAATCACAAATTCTATTTTAAAATAACCCTCCAGTGTATTTTGACATTTCTATGATATTTCATATTTATTTGAGTCATTTCCTGACTGTTTGTTTTTTTGACAAATAACTTAATTTTGTGCTCAAAGTTAAAAAAATGAAGAAGCTTGTTGCTAAAACAAGACTAATAATAATACGTCTGACTATAATAGAAGCTGCAGGTCAAAGGTCATCCTCCAAGGAGGTTTGCGGGGGTCTAACAGGTTTGAACGACGCGGAGCACAACTTTCAGCCCAACAGGAAACCAGAGAAAAGTCCCGTTAGAGACGTAAAGGAATCAGAGAGCAGCCCGGTGCGGTGTCGGTGCTGAGAGCTGAGGAGAGAGCGGCCGGCGTTAACACCTCCAAAACGTCCCCCAAAACTGCATTTCAAACGTCGGACCTTGGCATCACGTCTACCTGTCCGCCGGTGAGCTGTGGGCGGCGTGTGGCGGTGCGGCTCCTCGGTGCAGCAGCGGCCAGACGGCCGCCTCACCAGGAGGAGACGGTGAAGAAGGGAGCGAGTGAGAGAGAGTTGGTTCTCATTACTGGTCTGATAAACAGGAAACTCATCTAAACTAGGTTGAAAAACGATGCAATCTGGTTGCCGTGGTGATGACTGACGTCTGACTATTAACCACAGCCCCATTCTCAAAAGTACCTTATAGTTTTTTAGTCAAAATGACAGAAATGTTCTGTCTGTGTTTAGGTCACACGGTGAAGGTCACACGGTGAAGGTCACCGACTCACGTCGCTCTGCGTCTTGGTCAGCTCTTTGGCGAAGACGGTCTCGATGGTTTGGGGCATCTGGGCGTACAGACTGCAGCCGGCTTCCTTCTTACCCTCCTCCCTGTACGCTTTCTGCAACGCAACACAGACACTATTTACCGTGCAAAACATTAAAAACACCGACCAGATTATGATTATTCTTTTAAAGGAGCTGCCTGTCTATACTGTTTATTAATCATGATTAGAAAGACACCAGTTCGATACCTGGGATTGAGACATTGAGACTGGACCTGTGCCAAAACTGAACGTTAAGTGGATCCACATTAAATACCTTCTAGTCTAAAAGGATGTTGGTGATTTATTATGAAGCATTATAGACTTATTATAAGAGTTCACAGACAGTGAGTGAAGGTCGTCCGGTACCTCGCTGTGCAGCTGACTTTGCTCTTTGGCGTGTTGAGTTTCTTTGGTCTCAGGCAGCAGAGAGTACAGACAGTTAACCAGCTCCTTCTTACCCGCCTCCTTGTATTTACTCTGAGAGCAGAAAACAACAACATCACACATCAATAACTGCTACACATCATATATATATAAATATATATAAATATATATATATATATATATATATATATATATGTATATAATCTGTGTGAGGTGGATGGATAAAGTCACATTTTAGTGATGCATCACGAAGATGAAGAGAAGCACAGTGTTCAGATTCAGATTCATAAATCGGACTCTGAATCTCTGATTAATTATTAATCTGTAATGTTGGAAAAAGCAGGAACTGTCTGTTCCAGACCAACACACATTAAAATATTCACAGTATCACACAGAGAGAGTGTTTCTCACCTCGCTGTGCGTCTCAGCCATCTCTTTGACAAACTGAGTCTCCAGAGTTTCAGGCAGCAGAGAGAACAACGTGTTGGGCAGATCCTCTTTGTCCTTCTTGTACTTCGTCTAAGAGAACAACACACACATCAAAGATAGAAATGTATTTCCTATTGTTAGAAAACGACGGCGTATGAGGGCAATTGTAGGGAAAATAAAAACACTACGGAGCCGGGAGAGAGGGGTAATATTCAGAGAGAAAAACATGGATATTAAAGTGGTACATTTACGTGAAAAACCTCACAAATTTAGGAGAGAAAAACTTAAATATTCTCCGACATTATAGTGGTAAATTTACTGGAAAAAACTCAAATATTTAGGAGAAAAAAACATGAATATTCTGAGATTAAAGCGATAAATTTACTGGAAAAACGCAGAAATTTAGGAGAAAGAAAACATGAATATTCTCTGAGATTATAAAGTCGTAAATTTGCAAGAAAAAAATCTGAAATTCTCTGAGATTAAAGTCACTAATTTATTGAATTTTTTAATTTTTTTTATTTATTTTAATTTCATAACACTACAGAAGGCGCAACAGAATTTAGACTGCGGTTCACATTACCACGTTTTTAATGGTGGCATCTGTGGTGTGATGAGGTTGATCCTTGGAAAGTGAAGCGATGTGGTTCCTTGACAAAAATAAATGTATTAATAATTATTAATAATTATTTTTCCGAGTTTCTTTTCATAAGTTTGTAACTTTATAATCTCAGCTAATATCCAAGTTTTTTCCTCATATATTTACAACATTAGGATCAGAGAATATTCAAGGTTTTTCACGTATATTTGTGTTTTTCTCGTAAGTTTACGACTTTAATTTTGTAAATTCTGAGTTTTTCTTCTGAATATTCCGTCCTCCCCCGGCTCTGTCGTTTTGTTTTTTAACCTAGGATAACCCTAATACGCCGTTGTATCATTTCCTCCCCTAAAAACCGTGAAACTGGAGCGTGAAAGTGAAGAAATACACGACAATATCTTAACTTTGACGTAGAAACACGCTGACTCACCTCACTCTGAAGTTCAGAGATGTGCTTAACAAACTCCATCTCTTTGGTCTCCGGCATCTGGTGGAAAACACTGCTGCTGATGTCCTGTCTGCCTTTCTGCTTGTATTTATTCTGCAACACACCGACACGGGAAGATGAATATGTTCCAGAGAATAAGTCAACAGGTGCGTTTGGTTACGCCAAAATGAAAGAATGAAATCAAACGGGAGCTCCGTCCTCCAGAGAACTCTTAGTGAGGACTTAATCCAAGCTTTCGGAGGACGTGAACCACGGCTGGGATCAAACCCACCTCACTCTGAAGCTCCATGGCGGCTTTAGCTAACTTCATCTCTTGTGTCTCGGGCAGAGCAGAGTACAGGTTGGTGCTCAGCTCTTTCCTCCCTCCTTCCCTGTACTTCACCTGGAGAGGACACAACGGACAGGACAGGACAGGACAGGACAGGTGAGACACACAGACAGGTACCGGACAGACGCCAGGCTAAGAACACTAAAACGAACTGTAACCTAATGCTATGAAGGCGTCTGTTAACAAGCTGACTGGAAGACTCAGAGTGACGCTGGACGGTAACGCATTCTCACGCTATCATGTCAAAATAAAAACATTTCAGGTACAGAATGACATTTATGCAGAACTAAAGAATGGAAACGCACGACGGAGTATTAGGACCACGTTGAGGAAAAAAAGAAATCTGAGATTATGAGAAAAAAGTCGTAATACTATGAGAGAGTACAGGTTGGGGGAAATTACTATTTTTCTCTTAAACTTATGACTATATTCTCGTAATATTAAGAATTCTTTTCAACGTAAAGTTATTACATTATACTCATAATATTACAACTTCTTTCTCGTAAAGTTATGACTTTATTCTCGTAATATTACGACTTTTTTTCTCGTAAAGTGAAGACTTTATTCTTGAAATCTCAGATTGTTTTTCCCCTCAGTGTGGCCCTGATACTCCGTCATAGAAACGTAACTGTGACACAATAAACGAAATGTTAACTGCCATGAATTATCAACCTGCAGCAGGTTTCAGGTCCCTCAGGGTTGATTTTTTAAAAGTAAATATATGAATGAGTATAAACTAAAGTATAAAACATGATTCTATGATTTAGAAAATGGTCTGCAGTATTTGTAATTTGTCATAAATACATAAAAAGCATTGGTATGGTCGTTGCTATCTGGGAAATAAAAGACTCTTTGCTGAGAGAAACACTGAAACAGTGAATGACTGGTTGTTTCTGCGTACCTGACTCTGCAGCTCCGAGGCCTCTTTGGCGTGAAGCGTCTCCAGAGTTTCAGGCAGCTGGTGGAACAGACAGCTGCTCGCCTCCTTCCTGCTCGCCTCCTTGTACCTGGCCTGAAGGAAACATCAGCTGTTAGCCGCCGTTCCCGCCACACGCCGCTGTTTCAGCTCAGCTGGTGTTATCCACCGCTGCTGCTCCGGTGTGCATTTTATTTATTTGGTCTGGTTGTGTGGTTTTTATTTCATTTATTTATTTAGAATATTGAAATTATTTTTTTTTTCCAATGTTGCAAATTATTCGCACATTTTTTATCTGTTCAAAATGAACCTTAAAGGGCGTTTAGTCAAGTATTTAATCCTCTTATCAACATGGGAGAGGACAAATATGCTGCTTTATGTGAACGTATGTATATATTTATTATTGTAAATCAATTACCAACACAAAACAATGACAGATATTATACAGAAACCCTCACAGGTACTGCATTTAGCATAAAACAATATGCTATATGGTGGAAACAACAACGTCGCTGCCGTATTTATGTCTTTATGTTGAGTGTTTCATCCAAAATCCATTCAGAAAACAAGCAATTTAAAAGTTGTTTGCTTGTCGTCATGGTAACAGACCTGACAAAGCATGAACTTTTTACAATCGGCATCATTGTGTTGTTATTTCGGCATCATTTTGATCCGTTTATTGATATTAAATCACAGAACAGTCTGTTTATTTTGGGTTCATACCGCCGTAGCGACGTGTGGCTGCTAGATGCAGTCGCTGCCAGGTTTTCTAACATATCTTTGACTTCCACAACATGCACAACGCAGCCACAGTGGTTTATTTCTTCCATGGTTGTTGGTATCTGTGGAGATAAGCTCCTCCTCCTCTCCAACGCGATTGAACGCAAGCGATACCGGCGGTCAAACTCGCGCGAGTAAACAAGGTGAAAATTCGCTCTTGGTGTGAACGTAGCATTGAGTTTAGCAGCGTTCCTCAGCTGGTGGAAACAGGAGTGAACCAACCCGGCAAAGATCAGATTCAGATCAGGTCTGTATGACGTCCGTCAGTCGGTCCCTGGACGTGCAAGTTGGGTTCGATATTTGAACGTCTGGTTAGGGGCCTTTTCGGACGTCTGTGGACGTGCAACTCAGGTTGACATCAATAGTTGAACGTTAAAAACATGTTTAAAAAAAGACACAGCAAAACCTTCATTCGGGCTCATGAGTGGACGTCTTTTGGACGGCCGACAGAGACGTTAAATTGATGTCTTTTGGACGTGTCTTTGCTCAGTGGGAAACATGCTAAATCTGACAGTTAACAGGCTGAATTGAGCCTGAATGCAGTGAAATGACAGAGAAACAAAAGGATAAAGAAAAAGCAGTGACTCCTCTCACCTCGCTCTGCAGCTCGGAGACGGTTCTAGCCAACTGAGTCTCGGCGGTTTGAGGCAGCTGAGCGTAGAAGCTCTGAGAGAGGATCCTCATCCCGTCCTCCTTGTATTTACTCTGCACAGAGAGACATCGCACTCATTCAGGAATAAAACACATTACAAGGATTACATCCTCATGTCTATTGAGTGCAGGGGTCAGCAACCTTTACTATCTAAAGAAGCATTTTAGGCAACACAAGTCGTAATATTACGAGAATAAAGTCGTAACATAACGAAAAAAAAGTCGGAATATTACGAGAATAAAGTCATAACGAAAAAAAAGTCGTAATATTACGAGAATAAAGTCATAACTTAACGAGAAAAAAAGTCGTAATATTACGAGAATAAAGTCATAACTTAACAAGAAAAAAAGTCGTAATATTACGAGAATAAAGTCATAACTTAACGAGAAAAAAAGTCGTAATATTACGAGAATAAAGTCGTAACTTAACGAAAAAAAGTCGTAATATTACGAGAATAAAGTCGTAACTTAACAAGAAAAAAAGTCGTAATATTACGAGAATAAAGTCGTAACTTAACGAGAAAAAAAGTGGTAATATTACGAGAATACAGTTGTAACTTAACGAAAAAAAAGTCGTAATATTACGAGAATAAAGTCATAACGAAAAAAAAGTTGTAATATTACGAGAATAAAGTCATAACGAAAAAAAAGTCGGAATATTACGAGAATAAAGTCATAACGAAAAAAAAGTCGGAATATTACGAGAATAAAGTCATAACTTTCCGAGAAAAAAATAAAATAACACATAAAATTACTACTTTATAATATTATGACTTTATTCTCTAAATCTCAGATTAATTTTTTTTCCTCAATGTGTCTCTAATACTCCGTCGTACCATCGTACCGTCATACCGTCGTACCATAGACCTACAACAATGATCAATGAAAATGAAAATGTAAACACTAAACAGTTCATTTCCATTTTAAAGATCCACAGGGAGCCGCTGGAGAGGAGCTGGAGAGGAGCTGGAGAGCCGCTTGTGGCTCCGGGGCCGCAGGTTGCTGACCCCTGGTCTAGCGTGTGTGTGTAAAGGTTCGTGTAGTTC
>CAKAOI010051160.1:10456-22967 GCA_916701655.1 Sebastiscus albofasciatus
AAGTCATGAAAAAGTTATAGTATAGTATGACAAAGAAATTTAAAAAGTCATAGTATGTCAAAAAAAGTCAAAGTAATAGTACAGTATCTCAAGTCAATATAGTATGTTGAAAAAGTCAGTGTGTAGAAAAAGTACAATAAAACTAATTCTATACTACACAGGAACAAGTCAGTGTAGTATGTCGAAAAAAGTTGTGAAAAAATTCATAGTATAGTTTCTCGAAAAAGTTTTAAAAAAAATAATATACTATGTCGAAAAAGACATGTATGTTGAAAAGTAAAAAAAAATCATAGTATAGCATGTCAAAAAAAGTCATAGTATGTCAAAAGAAGTGAAAAAAGTCACAGTATAATATGTCAAGTCATAAAAATGATGCATATTATGTTGAAAAAAGTCATAAAAAACTCATAGCATAGAATAAAGTCATACAAAATCATAGTATAGTATGTAAAAAATTCTGTAAAAAAAGTTATAGTATGTCTAAAAAGTTAAATGAGTCATAGTATAGTATGTCTAAAAAGTTAAATGAGTCATAGTATAGTATG
This sequence comes from Sebastiscus albofasciatus, assembly GCA_916701655.1. Classification (NCBI taxonomy): domain Eukaryota; kingdom Metazoa; phylum Chordata; class Actinopteri; order Perciformes; family Sebastidae; genus Sebastiscus; species Sebastiscus albofasciatus. Next base: position 11,002 of record CAKAOI010051160.1, read on the forward strand.
TCTAAAAAGTTAAATGAGTCATAGTATAGTATGTCTAAAAAGTTAAATGAGTCATAGTATAGTATGTCCAAAAAGTTAAATGAGTCATAGTATAGTATGTCTAAAAAGTTAAATGAGTCATAGTATGTCTAAAAAGTTGTAAATATGGCATAATGATAATACATTTTATTTATAAAGTGCTTTTCATAGTACTCAGAGACACTTTACACAAGTTAAAATGATCATATAAACCAGTGCACAAAACATACAACATTAATCACAATAAAATCAGTTCAAACAAGTTGGGTTTGGGATTTGAATGTGGACAGATTGGTGCAGTCTCTGATATGTTTGGGGAGTGAGTTGCAGAGGGAGTTGGCAGCTATGGAGAAGGCTGTGTCACCCCAGGTCCGGTTCTTGGTCCTGAGTGGTGGAGACGGGTTTGCATCAGAGGGGAGTAGATGCTGGAGGAAGGAGTGTGGTGATAGAGCAGGTCGGTGAGGTAGGAGGGAGCCTGGTTATGGAGAGCTTTGTGAGTGAGGAGAAGGACTTTAAATTGGATACGTTGTGGGACATACTATACTATGACATTTTTTCAACATACTATACTATGACTTTTTTCGACATACTATACCATGACTTTTTTTTGACATACTATACTATGACTTTTTTTCGACATACTGTACCATGACTTCTTTTTGACATACTATACTATGACTTTTATTTATTTTTTTCGACATACTATACTATGACTTTTTTCGACATACTATAATTTGACTTTTTTAAAAATTGTATACATACTATAATATTACTTTTTTCAACATACTACTATGACTTTTTAATAAAAATTTCGACAGACTTTCTTTCAACATACTTTAATATGAATTTTTAAAAGAAAATTCAACATACTATACTGTGACCTTTTTTTATTTTTTCGACACAGTATCCTGTGAATTTCTCTCGACATACTATATGACTTAAAAAAAAATGTCGACATACTATACTATGACTTTTTTTTTCGACATACCATAATATTACTTTTTTAAAGAAAATTCAACATACCATACTATAACTTTTTTCGACATACTATACTATGAGTATTTTTATTTTTTCGATGTACTATACTAAAACTTTTTTAAAAAACTGTCACTATACTATGACTTTTTTTTATTTTTTCAACATACTAAACTATGACTCTTTCTCAATATATTATAATATGACTTTCTTATTTTTCCGATATACTATACTATGACTTTTAAAAAAAAAATTTCGACATACTTTTATTTGATATACTATACTATGACTTTTTTATTTTTTTCGACATACTATACTATGACTTTTTTTTGACATACTATACTATGACTTTTATTTGTTTTCGACATACTATATAACTTTTTTTCGACAGACTATACTATGACTGTTTTTAAAAAAAGATTCAACATACTATACTATGACTTTTTTTTGACATACTATACTATGACTTTTATTTGTTTTCGACATACTATATAACTTTTTTTCGACAGACTATACTATGACTGTTTTTAAAAAAAGATTCAACATACTATACTATGACTTTTTTCGACATACTATAATTTGACTTTTTTAAAAATTGTATACATACTATAATATTACTTTTTTCAACATACTACTATGACTTTTTAATAAAAATTTCGACAGACTTTCTTTCAACATACTTTAATATGAATTTTTAAAAGAAAATTCAACATACTATACTGTGACCTTTTTTTATTTTTTCGACACAGTATCCTGTGAATTTCTCTCGACATACTATATGACTTAAAAAAAAATGTCGACATACTATACTATGACTTTTTTTTTCGACATACCATAATATTACTTTTTTAAAGAAAATTCAACATACCATACTATAACTTTTTTCGACATACTATACTATGAGTATTTTTATTTTTTCGATGTACTATACAATGACTTTTAAAAAAAAAATTCGACATACTTTTATTTGATATACTATACTATGACTTTTTTTGGCATACTATACCATGACTTTATTTATAGTGTAGTATGTCGTAAATTTCATGAAAAAAAAGTCATAGTATAGTATTTCGAAAAAATAAAAAAACTCAGTATATTGAAAAAAAGTCATGGTATAGTATAGTATGTCGAAAATTTTATTAAAAAAAAAAAATCAGTATAGCATGTCGAAAATTTTATGAAAATAAATTCATAATATAATATGTCGAAAATTTCATCAAAAAAAAGTCACAGTATAATATGTTGAAAATTTCATGAAAAAAAATCACAGTATAGCATGTCGAAAAAATAAAAAGTTTAGTAGTTCGGAAAAATGCGAGTTTCGCAATTTGCGTGTTACCTTCTAGTCACAGCCAGCGCTGCCGATGGCTTTCAGCCCGCTGTTTGGCTCATTTACTGTAATCAGTATCCTACTAAAGCATGGCGGAACTATCCCAAGAGTTAATTAGCTAGCCATTTGCTAGTTATCTTGCTAATTTCGCCATGCATTACTACTACACTGGTTACAGAAAATAAGCCGAACAAAGTTGTCACTCATCTGGTGATAGCAATGTGCTTTCCTAAGCTGTGACAAGACTGGATGAAGCATTGCGTTGATAAATTTTACTAATTTATTCTGGCTCTTCTATGCTTCGTAACGTGACTGCTCGTTTAGCCGTAACTTCAAAACTTCACCTCATTGAGTCCGTGCCGCAAATCAGTTGAGTTTATAAAGAAATATCAGCTGCTACCAATAGTTTGTGTACCTCTCTTTTTGTCATAAATATAGGTGCAGTTATTTCAGATGTCAGATGATTTTTTCAGCTGGGAAAACAATTTCCCAGAAAAAAACAAAACAATTTTCTTTTTCTTACAAACCTTTTAATTAAATGTGACTTTCAAGGACAAAAGAAGGTGCTTGTTTGGCTTTCTGAAATACAACTATCAAATACAAACAATCATACAACACAGAACTCCACAAAAAAGACCCTTTGCACTATATTCTTGTCATTTAAAAAGATTGTCCAATGTGGTACAGAACATATTAAACCATGATGATTAGGGTTGTAATGGTATATTATGAAAGTTGACAGTTATAACAAGTACATTTACATATTTATGGCATTGAAAAAAACTGACTGTGAGTGTGTAATGTTTATTATAATTCTGTTCTCATTCATTTTAAGGGCCATTGTAACATACTAATAATACTAATAATAATAATAACAATAGTGTAATGACATATACCGTGAAACTGTGATATTTTCCGAGACGGTTATCATCTCATACCATTGCAACCCTAATGATAATGTATGGAAATAGTCTCTCGTTGGTTGTTTCTAAGGTGTTGGGGTTTATCCCTGAGAGAGAATAAAAGTATTTCGACCTCTTCACAACTCTTCGTGCCTCCCCTCTTCCCTTTCCTTGTCCTCGTCTACCTTCAGTTTGAGTTCGTCGGCCTTGATCACTCCATCTTTATTTCGGTCCTGGTTGTGGAACATGTCGGTAATTACCTGCTCGATGACCATTCCAGGCTTTATGCGACCTTTGCCCTCCGCCACCTGCAGCTTGATGAACTCCCCAAACTGAAATGTGTGAAGAGATAAAAGAGCATCATCAATCAATAACAGTGTAATTTAATGAATTGATTTAATACATTTAATGAATTTAGAGTTATAGCAGATGTTAGCATTAAAGAAAACAATGCAGTCAAAACACCACGGCCCACTCAAATCTCACCTTTGTCTCACCTGTGGTGTCCACAGAGTTCAGGGAATTAACAGATCAACAAGTGATGAAGGTTTGACCCTCATTCATAATTAATAAAGCATACTATATTATCACTTTTAATGATGTTTTTATGACATTTTTTAGGTATTTAAACATTACATTTTAATTGTATGCTACTCAATACTTTTACTTTTCTACATTTCAGTGGGAAATACTTTTTACTCTACTTAATTTCTAGGTATAGTGAGGTTAAGTTACGTTGCAGATTATGATTTTACATACAGAAAACATCTGTTATTTGTGGTAAAGTACTAAAATTAAATCAACCGTAAAATGTTACTTCACTTTAAAGCATCAGTAACTAATAATACAATAATATAATGTATATAATTAATACATGTTCTGCATAACAAGTACTTTTGATACTTTAAGTACATTTTTCTTGTGTATTTTACTGTGGTAAAATTATAAATGCAGGACCTGTAATGAGTATTTTAACATTGTGATATGGCTACTTTTACTTAAGGAGAGGATCTGATTACTTCTTCCACCGATGTAGTCTCTATTAAAATATGTTTGCAGAGTACATCTACAGTTTCCATAAAGAAACTCAGTAAAACTAGGTAAATAAATACTTTTATGGGCCCTCATCTGCCATGTGAAATAATGTCAGCGGTAACGTACCTCCTCCTCGGGCACCTCTTTGTTCTTGTTGACGTCCAGAGCTTCGAACAGGTCTGCGGGGCTGTCCTCCAGCCACACAAACAGGTAACCAGGTGGCACTCCCTTCTCAAAGCTCACCAGTTCAATGTCAAAGACCAATACAGCACTGCTTGGCACACCAGTGGCTGACGGAGAGAAAACAAAAAATAACACTGTTTAACTATGGGTTTACTTTTAATATTTTAGTGAATTCAAAATAATCTATAGTCTATTAAAACACTGGTATTGTGAGTATTGTAAGTCTCACCTCCTTTTTCTCCGTGGCCAAGGTGAGGCGGAACCGTTATTACCCTCTTCTCTCCCACACACATGCCACGCAGGCCTTCGTCCAGCCCGTCGATCACCTTGTCCGACCCCAGCACTGCATCCTGAAGGTGCTCATAATCGTGTCTGAGGACAACGTTGATTGGACACATTATGCATTATATATAAATGCAAGTGGTAATGCAATATCAGTGTTAAAAAATATGGCGATGTCTGGGTAACTCACGAGGAAAAGAGCGGCGTGCCGTCCACCAGGGTGCAGTTGTAGTGGTAGCGGACGAGGTCGTTCTCCGCGGTGAACTCCTTACACTCCTCGGGTCGGTGAGTGATCTGGATGTTCACCGTGTCGTTGGGGTTGTGGAAGTCGACGACGTGAATGTCAAACACAAGCACAGCAGAACTGGGGATGACGCCACCTGGAGACACCACATATAATTACTTAACCTGTATAGTAACTCACAGTTTTGGGAAATATTATGTTCATAATTTAGTCTGATTATCCAGCTATTTGCAACTCTTGGTTATTGTTGTTATTGATTAGATTATTTCTTCGATGAATCTTTTAGTCTATAAAATGTCAGACAATTGTGGAAAAAATGCTGATCACAATTTCCAAGAGCGTAAAGTGACATCAAATTGTTTTTTCTTTCTGTCTGACAGTCCAAAAGGTATTTAATTTATATTGTTATAAAACAAAATAAAGTAGAAACCCCTCACCTTTCTGAATGAACGATGGAGCGATTATCAAAACTTTGGTTGATTAATTTTCTGTCGATAAACTACTCATTTCAGCACTGATATTTACGGAATAATAGATGCTAAAAACATGCCCTTTTTCTTGCATATTCACATTATAATCCCATTACTTTTTCTGTTTTTTACATTTACTTCATTGTGTTCAAATATGAATACAAAGAGGTTGTAAACTGAAAGATTTATTCAGGAGTCCCATCTTTCTGTATCTTTTGGTTAATGTTCTTGACTCATGTGATTCACAAGGATTTTAATGGGTTATTTTTCAAAAACCTTGGAACAATGATCCAACAGTTATTAAATCAATTCGGGCAGACAACTTACTGCAAGCTGCAGGAGAAGCTACAGTAATTTACCTGCTCCTTGCTCTCCATACGCCAGGTGTGGAGGGATGATGACCCTCCTCTTCTCTCCAGTGCAGACTCCCAGCAGTGCCTGGTCCATGCCTGCAATCACATACCCCATCCCGATGTAGGTGTTGTATGTGCTGTTCCTCTGGTAGCTATTGGCAGTAATGAGCATGGGTTAATTAAAAAAAAAGTGTGGCTTTTATTAGAATTATACACCTTGAGGCCAGAAATACACATCTGTTGTGTTTCAAACTCCAAAATACTTCAGTATTAGGGCGGCACTTTTGTACTGAAGTGATGGGTTGACATTTAGAGCAGGGTTTTAAAATAGGATTGCATGTTTATATTTACAATACAAATGCAATATGACTGGAAACTGAGTCATAATCAGCTTCACTGTCAGTGTGACCTGAGCTCACCTGGTGTCAAAGGTGACTCCGTTCAGGAAGGTACCGTTGTAGTGGTACCGGACGTAATCCCCAACCACAGACTTGCGTGAGCACGACTCGGGCACCACCTGGTCCTCAACGGTGAGGTTATCCTTTGGGTTGTGAATGTCCACCAACAGGACATCGAACACCAGGGTCGCCTGGGGGGGAATATCTGTACCTGGTGAGCAGAGGACGGAGAATTTCAAACTTCATACCTACCGACACTAGAAAGAAACACTAACATGGAAGACAAGTGGTTTTATATAGAGTTTTATTTTGGTGATGTTACACTATGAATTACTTGAATCTTGGCTTATTTCCATCTGATCTACTTATTTATCAGATTATAATTACTAATTTCATTAAAGGTAAAATATGGTAAAGGATACTTGCAATTAAAGAACTATTTTGTTTTTAAAAAGGGTGAATGAGCAGCGTTCAGTTTCCCAGAAACTCCCAGAAAACTGAAGGCCAGCTGCAACTCTCACTTCTTTTAAAGCAAGGCTGAGGACTTTTCTGTTTGCAGCTGCTTTTTATTTACACTACACTGTAACTTTTACTCTTGTATTCTATACCCGTCTTATTCTGTTTATCTTGTTTTTATTTTTTATTCTCTTGGTTTCTGTTTTTAATTATATTTAAATGTCCTTTTATAATGTTTCTTTTGCACTTTGTCTCAAGGCTTTTGAGGTTTTAAGTAAAGTGCTTTGAATTGCATTGTTGCTGAAATGTGCTATATAAATAAACTTGCCTTGCCTTTACCTCCACACAGATATGAATAACTAAAATGACTGTGGATGCATATAACCACGGTAGACCTTGGGTCACCATGGCGTTTTTCCCGGGCCTTTGGAGAAAGCAAAGGACGCTGTGCGCTATACATACAAAACAAATGAGAATCTGATCTAAATATTGAAATTTTAGATGAAGATGTGTACATTTACACGAAACAAGATGCTGAACAAGTAACTTCTTGGATTAAATATGGCATAATTTGAAATTTCAATGTATTTTGTTCTAACACATGTTGTTTAGAGATGGTGCATTCTTTAAATCCACGTTTACTGTGTCCTTCCTCGTACATGTAAACAAACGGGCCCCGCTCCATATTAGCACTACTAGTGGTTAAAGAAAAAAAACTCTACTGGGGAGCTTTAAGTGCTATGAGGAAAAGTATGTTCTATGTGTATGCATTTTAAAATGTTATTTCAAGGATTTGCCTATTCTTCTAACATCATTTTATTCCTCTGACCTCTAAGTCCCGGGTGTTTGGAGAAGCAAGGTTCGTTTGCAAAGCAGGAACGCCAAACTCTTCACTCTCACCTCTTTTTTTTTTAGCCCTTTTAGTTAACCATCATTTGTGCTCACCTGATCCTTTTTCTCCGTAGGCCTTGAAGGGCGGGATGACGATATGTCTGATCTCTCCCACACACATGCCCAGCAGGCCTTCATCCATGCCCTTAACCAGCCAGCCCTCACCCACTAAGGAGTCGTGGGTCTGCTTCCTGGTGTAGCTACGTAGGGCTCATAAAGGCGCAAAGTCAAATACACAACACACCTGGATAACACAGTACAAACACAAAAGAGCTGTCATCCAGACCATTCAGAGTATGGAGATAACAATGAGATTAAGCGTAAGAGTAAACAAGGACCTTTTTGATGACTTGTTTTTTTTTTTCTTTCTATTTCTAGGGCTACAATTGTTAATCACAACAATCATCCATCAAGCTAGAATTCACCTTGAGTCGAAGACGGTGCCGTCGAGCAGAGTGCCGTTGAAATGGTAACGCACAAAGTCAGTGCGCATCACGGAGCGTTTGCAGTCTTTGGGAGTGCTGACGGTTTTGGTGACAACCAGGTCGGCTTTGTTCCACAGATCCAACAGATGGATGTCAAACACCAGGGTGGTGTCTGGAGGAATCACTTCACCTGTGAACATGGTTAGATGAAGATTAGATGAAGGTTAGATGGACTTATCTAGAGCAAAAGACATCAGTGTTAAGAACTGTTTAGAGAAATCACCAATATGATCCATCTTAACTGAAAGCCTCTGTGAAATGACACCTTATATCATCTTATTTCCTTAAATGAGCACTCCAGGTGAGACCTTTTGGGTGAACAAACTAAACCAAAGCACTTCCTGAAACTATGCATTCATTTCTCAGTTCAGTTTAGTTTTAAATGTACAGTATTGTTAATAGTTTATATTTGTATTATATCTTGTCAATTATGTTCTAATTTAATATTTGTTTTTGCACTACAGTTAGGCTATTTATTTTGTTTTTGATTGCACATTTAAATTAATATTTTTCTTGATTTTTTTAATGTACAATATTGTTAATAGTTTCTATTTGTATTATATATTGTCAATTATTATCTTGATTAAATATTTGTTTTTCCAGTACAGTTAGACTATTTATTTTGTTTTTGATTGCACATTTAATTTACCATTTCTCTTGATTTTTTTTTATGAACAGTATTGTAAATAGTTTATTTTTGTATTATATCTTGTTATTATGCTCTTGATTTAATATTTGTTTTTGCACTACAGTTGTAGTCTATATTTATTTTGTCCACAACTCAAAGCTATTCAGTTTACTGTCCTAGAGGAATAAAAAAAACTGAAAATATTCACATTTAAGAAGCTGCAATCAGAGAATTTTTACTTTATTTTCTTAAAAAAAATGGACTCAAACCAATTAATCGATTATCAAACAGTTGACAACTCATTGATTATACTTCAATCGTTGCAGCAACTCAACACTTGCATACGCTATGAAAAGTTAAACCCTGAAAGGCCGGGCGCCCAGGGGGCTAAAATGAGCTATGGGCCCCTGTTGAGCCCCAGAAACCAACATTTCTATGCTGGAATACTGCCATTACCTAATATTGTTTTATACATATCAACTAGATTGTGATAATTTGATGAGACATCATTTGATGAGATGTGTTTTTATGAAAATGCACTATAATAATACCTTGCACTACATTTTGGCACAGGGCTCGTGTATATGACATACTTGTTTGATTACAGATTTCTTAGGTGATGTGGACAACTAAAGTAACTACAGAGTAATTTGCCACATAGACAACCTGGAGGGCCCCTGAGGGTCTGGAGAATCTGCTGTGCTGTGTGTCTTAACCACTGCAAAAAACTTACTCATGGGTCTTTAAAAATCTGGCTGCACACAACTCCAACCAAACAAGTCATGACATTTCACATTTTTACCTGCACCGGTGCTTCCGTAGGCCAGGTTAGGTGGGACTGTGATTGTTCTTCGCTCATTCACACACATGCCCTGCAGACCTTTGTCAATCCCTGCAATGAGCCGGCCCTCCCCCAGCAGGCCCACCTTAGCATCTCCTCTCTGATGGCTGATGGGATGGAAAAAAAAGACAAAAAGGTTGACAAAACGTCAGCAGTAGTGGGTCGACTTTAAGAGGACATAGTAAAAGGAGGGACTACATTTTGTAGGGGCATGCTGTACAGATAAGTATTAATAGACTGTTGCAAACTTATTCATGCAAATCTCTGCTTTTCCTTTTTTACATAAACTTTGCATCTGGTTTTAGACAAGACAAGGCAGCTTTATTTGTAGAGCACATTTCAGCAACAGGGCAATTCAAAGTGCAAAAGAACATTAAGACATAATTAAAACAGTTATAAAAAAAAAATAAAAAAATTAAAGATTAGAAAATAAAAACAAGCTAAAAGTAAAAACTGTAGGATAGAAGCTAAAATAGAGTATAACACACAAGAGTTAAAGCTCTGGTGCAGTATATAAGACCATTATCTGGTTTAATAAAAGGCAGCAGCAAACAGGACAGTTTTAAGCTTTGATTTAAAAGAACTCAGAGTTGGTCCTGCAGTTTTCTGGGAGCTTGTTCCAAATATTTGTTGCATAAAAACTGAACCTGTATGGCCTCTGCAGCCAAATAACCAACTTTGAAAGCGAAAAAACTAGTCAAACTAACTAAAAATCAATGCATTTCAGGTAGAATGCAAATAAACTCACCTCGAATCAAATGTTTTTCCGTCGACAAATGTGGCGTTGTAGTGATAGCGGACATAATCTCCCTCTTTGGCTTCTCTTGCACAGACTTTTGGGATGAAGTGTCTGTCCACGACTACATCTCCTACCACAGGACTGGGATTACTCTCCACGGGAGAAGAAAACCACGTAGCCAGGAGGCAAAAGACAAAGCTGCAGACAAACATCTTTACAGATTTAGGTCAAATAAGTTAGAAAGATTCAAAGCAATAAAAAAAATGGATAAATTTGGATAAAATGGATCAATTTGAGGGCCTGTGCGCTCTTTAACGCAGAGAGGGCCGAGGTTTGCAGATGTGGAGCAGCGGTGGTGTCTGAATGCTGTAAACGTGGACAATCTCCAGGTTGCAGTGAGGAGTTTTCACCAGAGGGAAGGAATGTGGGAGTTGGGGAAGTGGGGAAAAGCTTCTGTCAAGTTAACCACAATAACTAAAGAGCACTACTTCCTTTCAAAAAATAAAAGAAAAACACAAAAGAAGGGATTGAACACAACTATCCAAACAGTTTTAATTCATATTAAAAAATTCTAATACACAATATGTCTACGATTATATGTAATTATTATAGTGTTGGCCTATTTTGAGGGTGGATTTGTGTGGAGGGATTTTTTTTTTTTTTAAATGTACAGTATTGTTAATAGTTTATTTTTGTATTATATCTTGTTATTATGCTCTTGATTTAATATTCGTTTTTGCACTACAGTTAAGCTATTTATTTTGTTTTTTTGATTGCACATTTAAGTTAATATTTTCTTCTTGATATTTTTTTAAATGTACAGTATTAATAGTTTATTTTTGTATTATATTTGTTATTATGCTCTTGATTTAATATTTGTTTTTGCACTACAGTTGTAGTCTATATTTATTTTGTCCACAACTCAAAGATATTCAGTTTACTGTCCTGGAGGAATAAAGAAACCAGAAAATATTTACATTTAAGAAGCTGGAATCAGAGAATTATTATTATCAAACAGTTGACAACTAATCGATTATACTTTAATCGTCGCAGCTCTACTTCCTTTCACATGGACCTCAACACTTGCATATGCTATGAAAAGTTAAAGTTAAATATCAGTGTAATAACAACTGAAAAATAAATGAGTAAAAAGTAAAAAAAAAAAAACAAAAACAATTCTAATACACAATATGTCTATGATTGTATGTAATCTATTTAGTGTTGGCCTATTTTTAAACTTATTTTTTATTGCAGTTTCTGCAACTTATACAATCATCATCACATTCTTTACCGCTGTATTTCATTTTACAGCTGTCTCTTTGTTTTTACACACAATTTCACAACTTAAAACAAGGGGGAGAGAGAAAACACAAAACAAAAAAAGACTTCATATTAAACTGTAATTTCAATTGATGTTGGCCTATTTTGAGGTGGATTTGTGTGGAGGGATTTTTTTTTCTCCAAAATTGACAATTTTCAGCTTTTATTTTGAAAGGAATGTCGCCCACTATTGTTTGGCTTGACCCCTCAGCATTAACGCATCCAGCAGAGAGATCCTCCTCTCTCTCTCTCTGGATCAGCCTCCGGGAGCCGTAAAGTGGCCTGAGAGAGAGAGCCCCAAAGCTTCAGATTTTCCACTAATGCCGTGAAAACATCAAGAAAAGCTTTAATTAGCGACCATACGTCTGAAGTGGATAAAAAAAGAAATCCAGTCTAGTCTGTGAGGGGATTAATTT
>CAKAOI010051161.1:0-14960 GCA_916701655.1 Sebastiscus albofasciatus
TGTGTTTACGTATTGTTTTATTCTGTTATCTCCATATGTTTGAATAGTGGTCGTGGCTCCGCCCCTTCCGCTACGTAGCCAAGATGGAGGCAGTTATCTTGTCTCAAAATCCTTGAAGCACAAAATTAAGCAAAATTCTCATGAAATAAGCAAAATTATTTTTCACAAATTTAAGTAAATTTGTTAAACCACAAAATCAAGCAAAATTCGTATGAAGTAAGCAACGTTATGTATCACAAAATTAAGTATATCCCTTACAGTACAACATTTTCCATGTTCGTACTTGTATTTTGGGTTGAACATGGTAGATTAATGTTCGGTTAGAGATAATGGATGGATGGATGTTCCCGGTCGGCCTGGGTCGGTGTGTCTTTAGTTTCAAGTTGTGCCGGCTGCTTGGACTTCGGTATACCTGCTTTAAAGTCTAGTTTTCAAATGAAACTATATATTTGGGAAGTGTTTTTAAAGAATTAGGTCTTCAGTAGGAACCAATGGGATGGAAGCTGACAGGAAGTCAGAACGTATGAAGAGACTAACACATTGCTGGTTTTCATGTTGAGAGTAATAAAAAGATAGTATATAATGTAATATAATATGTACAGCTTGTTTCAAGGGAACATGCGTATAAAATGATCTGCTGGTGGGTTGTGTGTGAGGTGAGCTCCGTGGAGGTGCTACTCTGCTCCCTGAGCTCCTTCCTCTTCAGTCGGCCCTCCTTCAGCTGCAGGAACACCCAGGTTATAATAATCCGGCTCGGCCTTCTCCCGTCTGCCCGGCCTCTGCCCCCTGGTGGCCTGGAGACACATGACAGCACACAGATGTGACTTCCTGCATCACTCCTCTCTCTCTTCACTTCAATGAACACAGACTGAGAGCTTCATGTCAGTCAGCGGTCTGAACAACAGACGTGTGTCAGTACCTTACAGTAGAAGTAAAGGCCAATGTTCGCCAACAGCAGAATCAGCGGCAGGACGATGGCTCTGATGATGAAAGGCCTTAGATCTGATCAAACACATGGACAGTCATCACATCACATCACATGACATCATGAGTCCAACAGCTCCCATTAAACACAAACTGTAGTGACCTGAACTCTAAAAGCACTTCAACACGGAGACTCATCTCTTAAACTTCTCACGCTTCATATTTACTTCATATGAGGGATGAGTCATGATTTATAATATATATATGATAAGATATATCTCCCTTGTATTAACGTCAGTGAGCGTCTGTCGGTCTAGTTTTTTCGGTGTGCCCCGCACCGTCGGCTCTAGTCTTCCTGTGTCGGAGGCGTTTTGGCTGATTCAGCGTGTTGAATCGGTGGCGGAGCTCGTCGGTGAGAGAAATCACTCTGATTGGCTGTTCAGCTTAAACCAATCAGCGCACGAGAAGAGAAACGGAAGTGAGGAAAGCAAACCGACGAGTAAAGTCAAGAGGACAAACACAGAAGACTCTTCTCATCGTTCATCTTCATCTCATCTGATCGTTCCAACACACGGGTATTTTCACAGCGACATGAACATCTGGAATGAAGCTGAGTGGTGAGTGAGAGTGGTGTAAAACTGGTCGTCAGACGCCGCTTTGTTTCATGTACGCATCTTAACAACGGCTTGTATATCTGCCGTCCTCGCTCTTCCTGTTTCTTATTCTGACTGACAACAACAGACTACCGCCACCTGCTGGTGTGGAGAGTTATTTCCTCTCATGCAGGCGCAGAACGTTCGTGCTAACTCGCCGTCTGCTGTCGTCTTTGCGGTGAGTTCGAGTGCAACTTTTTGGCCAAGACAAAGAAGACGCAACGGGTGGCCTTCATCACCGATAGTTCTCTGATGTCGGGTTGGTGTGTCTGGGCCTTGATGGCTGCGATGCCCATGGACAGCTTTATGGACCTGCTCATAGTGAAATTCCTCTCTCAGTTCTCAGAGAACCAGAGTTATCCTGGTAACCAAACATGCAGTATGTCCTTTGTATAAGTTCGGTTACTGTATGACATGTGTAACAATGACAGTAGTCAAACAGCCAGCTTACCTACGACAGTGAGAGAGGTCAGACGGCTCTCAGACGAGAAGTTGTGAGAAAAAGCATAGAGGTGATAAACACAGCTGTAGCTTCCTTGGTGGGCGGGCTCTGCAGCAGGAAACAGGAAGTGGGCAGAGTGATTGACAGCTGGCTGGGTGTAGTTGAGTGCTGAGGTGGAGGAGTTGAAGGTGAGCTGGAAGGAGCCTCCTGGGTACTGTGGCTGGATGGAGCAGCTGATGGTGAAGGTGGAGCCCCTCAACACGTGAAACCCCTGCTGCTGGGCCTCGGAGACCCCGTCCATGGAGGAGGGCACAGAGATGTTGGGCTGAAGCAGCAGGTCTGTAAACACAGAGAGATGATTGAGATGATGAAACGTCACGTTCACCCACCCTTCAACAACATGGACCCTGAAGAAGGATGTGATGTCACCAGTCTGACAAACACAGAGACAGACAGGTGTCAGATGACATGATGTCATAAATGATGTCATAGATGATGTCACTGATGGGCTTACCTGAGCAGGTGAGATCCAGGATGAGGGTAGAGTACATTGATATTGCACACTCCCCCAGAGTAGATCCAGACTGAAAACAGCCAGACCAGATCAACCACACAGATCTCTCTGAGGACTCCTCTCTCCGTCCTACAGAAACAGCAGAGCCACAGTCCAGCTCTCTACAGACAACAGCTGCTTCCTTCAGGGTCCAGTTAGAGAGCTCTCCACTGGTCTCCAGAGTCTCTCATGTTTCACCTCCAGTGTTCCTGCACAGCGACTGTCTCCTCCCACCAACCTGACATCATCAGGCTCTGAACAGAAACAAGAGAGTCATCAGTAAAGGAATAAAGTGAGTTTCATTAGAACAGAAATGAACCAGATCAGAGCTGCAGCTCCTCTTCTACCTGAGCAGGTGAGTCCAACAGCTCTGCCAGGTGAGCAGGTGTTTCTCTCTGAGCCTGAGCTTCTACAGTCCAGGAGAGCAGACTCAGTTCCTCCACACTGGAACTCTTTGGTCCACATTGAAGCCTCCACGTCTCCATAGAGCGCCCCCTGGAGGACTGAAGGAGCCCCACAGCCAAGCTGCCTACAGACCACCTCTGCATCCTGCTGGTCAAAGTCAGCGTCACACACTGAGGACCACCACTGGTTAGAGGGGTTAGACATCACCTCCAGTCTGCCTGAGCACAGACTAGTCCCATTCACCAGCCTGACAGAGTCTGGAGAGATGAGAGAAGATCAAATAGAGAGATAAAAGACACCAGACACTCAATAATAAAGATGTCATGAAACAACCATTCAGTGATTCAAACCGGACTCAGAACAGTTCCAACATTTTTTTATCTCGCTGCATTCAGCTCCTGATTTACGGAGGCAGCAGCTCATCAGACTCCGTCATGGCTGCTGGAGTCAGTCTGCTGCCGTTCTAGCAGCTGCATGTGTGTGTCAACCTGGGTACATTACTGTCATAGATGATGTCATAGATGATGTCATAGATGATGTCACTGATAGGCTTACCTGAGCAGGTGAGATTCAGGATGAAGAGAAAGGACCATGGTGTTACACACTCCCTCAGAGAAGATCCAGACTGAACACAGTCAGACATGATCAACCACGCAGATCTCTCTGAGGACTCCTCTCTCCGTCCTACAGAAACAGCAGAGCCACAGTCCAGCTTTCTACACATTACAGCTGCTTCCTTCAAGGTCCAGTCAGAGTAATAGCTCTCCACTGGTCTCCACTCTCCCTGATGTTTCACCTCCAGTGTTCCTGCACAGCGGCTGCCTCCTTCCACCAACCTGACATCATCAGGCTCTGAACAGAAACAAGAGAGTCGTCAGTAAAAGAAGTGAATTTCATTCATATCAAACTAAAACTTGATTGATTTTGCTTCAATGATTCTTTAATTGTCTTTTCTTTCTCTATTTACCTGTTGAGGTGTGTTCTCCTTCAGCCTGGAGTCCTGAGGAGAAAATGATAAAGCAGCGTGATTGGATCAGAGCCGTGGACAGAACAAACACTCTCAGGTTTCTCAGGAAAAACGTCATTGTTGGGCTTTTGATAAGTACGGAAATGAAATACGTACGGAATCAACGTAACGCAGCGACGGAAAACATGTCACAAACGTCACTAAAAAACACGTGACAATCGTCATGCGCCAAAGTCGCTAACGTAACTTACAATTCAAGACACTGGTCTCCTGGTTAAAACTCTGGTATTTGTTGTTCACACGGGTGCATTTACATTTCTCTCAGTACAGACTACATGGCGTTAAATGACACGCCAAAAGCAAGAACGGTGTTGTTATTGCACGCTGTCTCATAATCCGTCTGTTACTCCCGATAATATTTCAGATTGATCCACAGACAACAAAATTAACAAAATGACTGCTGTCTCGTTTTGTGAATACGTTGTGTTTCCTGTGACTGCTTCACAATAAAAGCCCCCGTGTGTCTACGTGTTTGTCCCAGTGGGCTCCTGCCAGGTCTGAGAAGTAAAGCCAATGCTGAAGGGGTCAGCCAAAAACCAAGATGGTGATGGCTAAAAAACAAGATGGTGGCGACATGAAACCAAGATGGCGACGGCCAAAAACCAAGATGGTGGCGACATGAAACCAAGATGGAGACGGCCAAATACCAAGATGGTGGCGACATGAAACCAAGATGGCGGCAGCCAAAAACCAAGATGGTGGCGACATGAAACCAAGATGGCGGCAGCCAAAAAACAGGATGGCAACGGCCAGAAACCAAGATGAATACGATCAAAAGCCAAGATGGCGACGGCCAAAACAGCAAACTCAAGGCTTCAAAACCAATTGGTGCTCCACTTCTTCTATGGTTCGTCCAGTTGAGGTGTTTTAATGTGAAGCATTAGCAGCAGGAAATGTTGTGTTAGCATTAGCAGTAACTTAATGATACGGCTGCAGGAGAGTAAACAGGAAACAGTAAAAGGACCAAAAACCAAGATGGTGACGGCCAAAAACCAAGATGGCGACATGTGAAAACCAAGATGGCAGTGGACTACATTTCCCATCAGCACTGAGTGAACATCCACGTAAAGGATTGCGAAATGTCCCTTTAACTTCTCTGAGCTGCATTTCTGTGAAACTGATCATTTTGATAAGAAGCTGCTGACAGATTACAGATTATAAAACTGTTTTTTCTGTTACCATGACAACCAGGACGGACTGAGATGTTCCTCTCAGATTAATGCTGTCAGTATCCGGCGGACGTGTTAACATGAGCAGAGGGTCATTGAGAGGACACTGAACTACAGCTGCAACTATATTAATAGTTGCTGAATCTATAAGTAATCAATCATTGAGTCTATAAAACATCAGGAAACAGTGAAGAATGTGCAGCACAGTTCGTCAGAGTCCGAGGTGACGTCTTTAAATGTCTTGTTTTGTCCGTCCAACAGTCCAAAACTAGGGCTGTCAATCAATTAGAATATTTAATCACAAATTAATCACATGATTGTCCATAGTTAATCGAGATTAACCACAAATGAATCCCACTTTGTTTGTATGTAATTTGACTCTATAAAAGCTGTACGAACCCTGGACATTTTCCCTTTTAGTCGTCCTTTGAACATTTGATGTGATGTTGGTGTGTGTGATCACACATCTGATTTAAAGATGAAATATGTGAATAATAACACATCATGTTTAAAGCAGAGTCCTACCTGAGCTCCACAGCAACAGCATCAGCACCAACAGGTGATCCATGACGTCCAGGTAGACCGTCTCTCCGCCCGTCTCTCCGCCCGTCTCTCTGCTCTGATCATCACATGTGCTGTCCTCAGTGTATATCTGCGTACAGGAAGAGGTGGAGCTTTACTGGAATATATCTGATTGCAGTTTTACAGCCAATAGTCCTCGTCCGACTGAGTCTCTGTCACGGGTTCACCTTATTTTCCTGTCAGCCGTGTTCACAGAAAAAATAATATTAAAAATGAATGTCTTTATTTCTCTTCTGTTTAATTTATTTATTTATTTTATTTCTTGTCTATTTAATTATCCCTGTAATTTATTAATGTATTTCTTTTTATTAATTTTAAAATGTATGTATTTATTTTTGCTTTTATTTTGTATTTATTTTTACATTTATTTCAGCTACCTGGCCAGCATATAGCCGATCTATGCACTCTGACCCCACGATGACACACGTTGAGTGACAGCCCCCTCATTGGCATAATGAGGCAGAAATGTTAAAAGAAAAGAATACAGAAATAAATAACTTTGGGGGAATAAATAAGCGGTGAAATGCAAAGGGAAAATTGTGCATAAATAAATAAATGCAAAAATACATTTAAAAAATAGATATAAAATAACTGAAAATAAATTATAATTTAATAAATAAAAAATAAATGAATAACGCAAAATTCATTAATCGAAAAAATTATACAAATAAATATATAAATAAATAAAAAGGAAAATTAAACAGAAGAGCAAATAAATAAAGGAATTAACATGAAGATAAATAAATACAGAAGCAAATTAAAACACACATATCAATTCATGTCACATTTGATAAATTAATTAATGGCTACATTCATTTTTTATATTATTTTGTTGTATTTATTTATTTATTGAGTAATTTATTCATTTATATTTGATGTTGGCAGGTTCTGTCCTCCATAGCATCCTGGCTCTTTGCTGCTGAGACTGTAATGAAGTCTGGACCGACTGTAACGACTGTGTAGTGTTTGTCTGAGAAAATATATTTCTACACAGATCACTTTGTGTTACAGCACTTGAGCATAAAATGTATGGAAGACATAACCTGCCAAAGTAAAAAATAAACGAATAAATAAACTTTTCAATAAATTAAAAAAAATAATAATATTCCCTTATTTTTTTAGTATTCTGTTTAATTTTCCCTTTTATTTATTTATGAATTTATTTTTATTACCTTTTAGATGTATTTATTCATTTTTGCTTTTATTTACTTATTTTTTATTTATTGCATATCTATTTTTAAATGTATTTATTTATTTTTGTTTTTCTTGACATTTCTTTATATATTCCTGCCTCATTATGCAAATTAACATCTATATTTATTTTTTATATAATTTTTGCTATTTTTAAAGACATTTATTTATTTTTTTATTTTTTTATTTTGGCAGGTTACGTCCTCCGTAAAAACACAGCTCAAACTGCCTTGCAAGAAAAATTAAATAAACAATTATTAAATTATTAGTTTAGTATGTCCTCTTAAATTGATTGTCTTGTTTGATGCTTTTGCAAATATATGCAAAAAATAAATAAAAATAAAAATAAAGTACATTTACTTAAGGACTTTACTTATGAAAGTACAGTTTTGCGATACGTAATACTTGTACTTTAATTTTTAGCCTGCAGTACTATTCTTCTCCACTACATCTCAGAGGGAAATATTGTATTTCTACTGCTCCGCATTTGTAAATAAAACGGAATCAATTCATAAAATATGATGCTGTGTTTTAGATTTAACTAAAAGTATATAAAACATTTAAAATGATCTCCGCCTCCACCAGCTGTAACATTAACGTCCTGTTTACATGTTAATGCATCAATAATAATGGTCCAGTAATATAATAATAATAAAACACTGACTTTTGAATGCAGGACTTGTTCAGTGTGTGATGCTCAGCTTCGTCCAGCAGAGGGACTCGTGTGCTTCGATTATCATACAATAATCTCAGTACTCAGGAGGACAACATGCAAGACCATAATAAGGACATACAGAGGTCAGAGGTCACCGTCAGAGGTCGCTGAGGACACATATATGACAGTACATCTTTAACAAGTAATCTGAAGACATCACCGTGGGCTCTGAGAAACTGTGAATGGCCTTTTTATTAATATTTTATTGATGAAGGTGAGACATCACAGGCAGAGTCTTTGTTTTTTCATGCAAAGAAAGAAAGGAAACATTTATTTTACTAATTTGTCTATTTGCGTCAGTGGATTTCTCCTAAATTCACCAAAAGGTAGCATTAGATAAGGCCTCGTTTGCATATCTGTCTTTGTCAGTTGTCTTAATGTCTGTAATCAGCTGGGGAAGTTTCACGATATCTATTGGTTACATTTTTTTACCCTACTCAACTGGAGTGTCTCCGCTTAATCGATTAATCAAGAAGATAATCGTCAGATGAATTCCAGCGCTTTAATCGATCGATTAAAAGATATCGCAAATTAATCGAATATTGTTTTATCTGTTCTAAATGAACCTTAAAGGAGATTTATCAAGTACTTAATCCTCTTATCCACATGGGAGTGGACAAATATGCTGCTTTATGCAAAATGTATGTATATATTAATTATTATAAATCATTTAACAACACAGATCAATGTCAGATATTGATCAGAAACCCTCACAGGTACTGCATTTAGCATAAAACAATCTGCTCCAATCAGAACATGACAAACTGCAGCCCAACAGGCAACAGCAGCTGTCAGTGTGTCAGTGAGCTGACTGGACTATGACTGACCCAAACTGCATGTGATGATCATAAAGTGGGCATGTCTGTAAAGGGGAGACTCGTGGTACCCAGAGAACCCATTCACATTCACTGATCTGGAGGTCAGAGGTCAAGGGACCCCTTTGAAGATGGCCATGACAGCCAACATTTAGTGTCAGTTTGGAGCGTTATTTAACCTCCTTCATGACCAGCTAGTCTGACGTGGTTGGTACCGATGGATTCATCAGGTTTTAAAGCTTCATTTTTCAGACTTTTTTCTTTACATTTTTTTTACTTTTCTTCTGCCTTTCTTGGAATTTTTTTAGTAATTTTTGGGACATTTTTTCGGTCATTTTTCAGACTTTCTTCCACCTTTTTCAGACATTTTTCTGTAATTTTTCTGATACTTTTTGGACATTTTTCAGGCTTTTCTTCTGCCTTTTTGGAATTTGTTTGGTAATTTTTGGGATATTTTTTCAGTAATTTTCAGGCTTTTATTCTGCCTTTCTTCCTCCTTTTTGGAAATTTTTGGGACATTTTTTGGTAATTTTTCCGATTTTCTTTCAAACTTTTCTTCCGAATTTTTCTGTAATTTTTCGGCCCTGTCAGTTTTTCCTCAACAAAATTAAGCGCTTGTTTGGAGCGTTATTTACAAGCTAGTATGACCTGGTTGGTACCGATGGATTCATCAGGTAGTTTCATATGATACCAGTATCTTCACTATAGCTTTAAAACTGAGCCGCTACGACCTAAAAATCACAAGTTGCGTTAAAATGTTTTTGATGGTGGCACATTTTATTGGTGTTTTCATTTGAAGTGCTTTCCCGGGTGGGATGCTCCCAGTGCTCCCAGTGCTCCACCAGTGGATCGTTTGCTTACAGTATGACACTTCACCCACACCGTTTCCTTATTGTGTGTAATTCCAGGCGTTCATCATCCTCAGAAGTTGATTTGATTTAGATAAATAGAATAAATGAAACCAGAAAAAGCCCATTTCTGCATCTGGATCCTCTCTGATACCTGAGATATGACATTTTAGTGGCTAGTTTCTCTTTTTTCCTCTGCCAAATATAACTAAAAGAAACCATTACAATGATAAAAGTGACATGCATTAGTTTCATTATCAGAGTTATATCTCTTTTTATTCGGCTCTGCAGCCGACGTCTCCTTCTTCGTCGTCGTCGTACATGAACTCTGTTGCTCTCAGGTCGGTTCACTTCCTTCCTGATGATCCAACTTCTCCTTTACAGTGAGCATCTTTGATTTACTTCCCTCCCGGTCTGTGTGTTTGTACCCGTTGACCTCGTTACCAGTTCGACCACTGGGAGCAGATTAGACACCGTGAGTCATCAGAGTGAAGTATGATGCAACATAAAGCAGAAATAGTCAAGGAAAGTACATGTACTTAAAAGTGTACTTGAGTATTTGTACTTAGTTACATTTCATCATTAATGCAAACCAATGGATGGAAAGGAAAACATTCCAAATATGAAACTCTTACAGACAGTGGTGTAAAGTAACTAAGTACATTTACTCAAGTACTGTACCTACTGATAAGTATTTGTGCTTTACTTGAGTATTTCTATTCTACACTACTTTATACTTCTACTCGACTACATCTCAGAGGGAAACAACACTCTGAAGTCTGAAGTAACATAAAGTAGAAATACACAAGGAGAGTACAAGTACTTAAGTACACTTTTAAGGTACTTATACTTGAGTATTTCCATATTAAAGCTACTACAGTACATCACTGCTACTCGACTACATCTCAGAGGGAAACAACACTCTGAAGTAGTGAAGTATGAAGCAGCATAAAGTAGAAATACACAAGGAGAGTACAAGTACTTGAGTACATGTACTTCAGTATAATTTTGAGGTACTTAATATACATAATTAAAGTAGAAGTACTTGAGTAAATTTACTTACTTATATTTCATCATTAATGCAAACCAATGGATGGAAAGGAAAACATTACAAATATTAAACTCCTACAGACAGTGGCGTAAAGTAACTAAGTACATTTACTCAAGTACTGTACTCACTGATAAGTATTTGCACTTTGCTTGAGTATTTCTATTCTACACTACTTTATACTTCTACTCGACTACATCTCAGAGGGAAACAACACTCTGAAGTCTGAAGCAACATAAAGTAGAAATACACAAGGAGAGTACAAGTACTTAAAAGTGTACTTGAGTACATGTACTTAGTTACATTCCAGCATTAATGCAAACCAATGGATGGAAAGGAAAACGTTACAAATATTAAACTCTTACAGACAGTGGTGTAAAGTAACTAAGTACATTTACTCAAGTACTGTACTTAAGTACAATTTCGAGGTACTTAATAAACACAATATACACAATTAAAGTAAAAGTACTTGAGTACATTTTCTTACAAGTACCTTGAAGTACCTTGTACTTTAGTGGAGTACTAAATGTTCCTGTGGATCAGATCCAGGAAAAAAACGTTTTTTGTTAATTCTAGTAATGATTTGTAATCTATTTCCTTTTCTTTAGAAACGGAGTATTCGTCAGTAGTACTACAGGCTGTCTGTACTGCGGCTCGTGCACATGCTCAGTGAGGTTGTTCTGTGCGTGCAGAGGCTTTAAGAGCGGATCTGCTGCAGAGAGGAGAGCAGAGAGGAGCTGCAGAGCTGCAGAGCTGAGAGCGGCTCACCATCAGCTGAGCGCCCAGATGAACCAGCAGCACCGACTCATCCGCCGAGCAGCAGCCGGCTCTGCGCTGCGCTCCCTCGGCTAGAGGCGCGCTGTGTCTGCTGCTCCTCACGGCTTCTCCTCCATTCTGTGTTTTTGCTGCAGACATGGTGCTGGGCAAAGTGAGGGCCTTGTCGGTCTACTTTGACTTTGACAGCCTGAATGAGAACAACCTGCCTGCGTTCTCCGGCGGAGACCTGGTGACCGGCCGGGTGGTGGTGGAGGTGAGCGGAGCAGTGCGGGCGAAGAGCCTCCACATCACCGCCAGAGGAGTCGCCAAGGTCCGCTGGACCGAGTCCCGGAACGCCGGAGCCAACACGGCTTACACCCAGAACTACACCGAGGAGGTGGAGTACCTGCACCACCAAGACACCTTGATAGGAGAGGACACAGGTAAGACTCATCCATCATGTGTGCTCAACTTTATGATAACACAAAACTTTATTAATGCACACAAACAAAACCACATCCATCATCAGCTCCAGCCTGTGCCAGTGTGGTGCTGATGCAACAGCTGATGCAGCTCCAGTATGGAAGTTCATATTGGACTTTATTAGTTGTAACCAACAGAAGACATTCAACAAATGTGTACCATGATCTGCAAATATTTCACTATCCACAAACGTAAAGTCACATTCACAAAAAAATACATACAGGGTGATTTGCAAATATGCATAACTTAATCTGTAAATATGTATTTTAAGGTTTACATGTAAAGTGATATCTACACATTTGCCCACAAACGCACAGGAAGCGATCTGCAAATGTGTAGACATCACTTTACATGTAAACCTTGAAATACATATTTACAGAGTAAGTTATTTCTGTTTGCAAATCTCCCTGTATTTTTGTGGATGTGACTTTACACAACACAAATATACAAAAATACCTGTTTGTGGATAGTGAAACATTTGCAGATCATGGTACACATTTGTGGAATGTCTTCTGCGGGGTTACAACTAATAAAGTCCAATAAAAACTTCCATACCAGAGCTGCTTTTTGGCTGCTTTTTAAAGGTCTGATAAGAGGCAGCAGTGACATCTTCATACTGTGTATATATAGGGTTTTTGTTTTTTTTTTTGGTGCAGGGGGGAAAAAGTTGCAGCTCGTTTATGAAATAAAAAACAGAAAGAATGCAGAAATCGAAAGCATGCGAAGGGTTGATGTTTTTGTGCCACATTTACTCAGACTGAAAGGGGGAATAAACATTTTTACTGATGACATCCTGAAGCAAGCCTCGTCCAGGCAACTCCCTTTGTTAGAAGCGGTTCAAACCTGTTCAGAAACAGCCAGAGAGGGAGGAGGAGGAGGAGGGAGGAAGAGGAGGACCCAGCTGACTCGCTCTCTCTCTCTCTCTGTGTGTAGTAGAATAATATCTCAGCTGCTGCTGCTGCTGGTTGAATCCTCTTCCTCCACCTGTGTTGTTCTGCTTTACTTGTAAAACATGATGCAAATGAGGGAGAGAACAGTTTGATGTAAATGAAGCTTTTACATCACACCACTACACTGTGGTAGTACCAGTATGTGGACTTCAGCTCTAAACTGTGAGACACGTTTAAACAACATGGACTTGTTTCTGAGGATTTATTTCATTCATTTTATTTATTTATTTCTCTATTTATTTATTTCTCTATTTATTTATTTCTCTATTTATTTTATTTATCTGTTTATTTATTTATGTATTATCTGTTCATTTATCCATCTATTTATTTATTAATTTATTTATCTATTTACTCATTTATTTATTCATTCATTTATCCATTTATACATGTATTATCTATCTATTTATTTATTAATTTATCTATTTACTTATTTATTCATTCATTTATCTATTTAGTCATTTATTTATTTATTCATTCATTTATCCATTAATTTATTTATTATATATCTATTTATTTATCAACTTATCTATTTATTAATTTATCTATTTACTTATTTATTTATTTATCTATCTGTTTACTCATTGATTGATTGATTTATTTATCCATTTATTTATATATAATTAATTAATTCATTTATTAATTCATTTATCTATTTACTTATTTATTAATTCAATCATCTATTTGTTTATTTATCTATTTATTTATTCATCTATTTATTAATTTTTCTATTTAATTTTTTATTTATTTACTTACTTCTCTATTTATTTATTTATTTATTTATTTATTTATCTAATTGTATTTATATTTTTACTTATTTTTTTATTTCTCTTTTTCTCTATTTCTCTATTTATTTATTTATTTATTTACTTTTTACTGAACGTACTTCCTGTCAGTGTTTTTGTTTATTCAACGATGGATGGATTTTGGGGTCAAGGGTCAAGAAGAAGTGAAATGATGACATCAGAGTTGCTTCTACTTTCAGGGATGAATGTTTTTGTCACGTAACTTCCGTACTTCAGTTCATTTTAACCCAAACCGCCATCTTTTCCTAAAACTTACTGAGTTGTTTTTTTTCAGAACAAGAGTTTGTTTATGTTATCGTAAATATCTTCATCAGTTTTGGCCTTCAAAATCCAGGTTTTTCAAACCATGTTTTTTTTTTATACAACTTTTAAGTCGTCATGGCGACCGCGGCTAACGCATGAGCTAATGCTAAACGTGAAGCATAAAGTAGTAGTGAGATGGAGCTCAGAGATGGAGCTCAGAGATGGAGCTCGGAGATGGAGCTCGGAGATGGAGCTCAGAGATGGAGCTCGGAGATGGAGCTCAGAGATGGAGCTCAGAGGTGGAGCTCAGAGATGGAGCTCAGAGATGGAGGAGCACCTTTATTTAACGTGTCTCCGTGATTTCATCCATCCTTAATATTCAAACATCACTAATTCTTCTGTTCGTTGTCGGCCATCTTTGTTTACACTAAAGGTAAAGGTGGTATTAATACTTTTACTTGTAACAGAGTATTTTAACAGAGTGGTATTTGTACTTTTACTTTTAACAAAGTATCTTTACAGTGTGGTAATACTTTTACTTGTAACAGAGTATTTTTACAGTGAGGTATTTGTACTTTTACTTGTAACAGAGTATTTTTACAGTGAGGTATTAGTACTTTTACTCTAACAGAGTATTTGTACTGAGTAGTATTAGTACTTTTACTTGTAACAGAGTATTTTTACAGTGTGGTATTAGTACTTTTACTCTATCAGAGTATTTTTACAGTGTGGTATTAGTACTTTATTTAGTTTTGTATAAACAAGTTGAACTTTGAGTTCTGATTTTGTGCTAAAATGTGAGATTTTTTCTTTGTGTTTAAATGTGAATAAAATGCTCTGAGTGTTAAAAGTCCTGTATTTCCTGTCATCATTTAATGCGTCAGTTTCAGCTCTACCTGTTAGTTCAGTGTGAGAGGAGGACACCCTCTTCCTCCTCCTCCTCTTCCTCCTCCTCCTCTTCCTCCTCTTCCTCCTCCTCCTCCTCCTCCTTGCATGCAACACACCACATGGCTGTTACTAACGTGGGCGGGGGCTTGTCGGGGGCTGCACCAATCGGAGCCCGGGGCCGCGGTTGCGTGTCACGCTCTCCGTCCAATGGAGGCGGTTGAACTGTGATGCATGTGTTGGAGTTTCCAGCTGAAGGAAGCTGCTCAGTCTGGTTCATACCGGTCTGCTCAGGCTCACTGTGTGTTCACCCGGCCACACACTCACTCACACACACACACACACACACACACACACACACACGCATGCATGCAAGCTGTTTATGACACACGCCAAACACATATGAACACCCACAGATATACAGACAGACAGATATACAGACAGACAGATATACAGACACACAGACAG
>CAKAOI010051162.1:8631-37719 GCA_916701655.1 Sebastiscus albofasciatus
TTTTCAACATTTTACTTCGCCGTCAGACAGCCCTTTCTTACGGGGAACTGAAGCGGTTATCTATGCTCTCTTCAAAGCCACCAGACTCCGTTCACAAAAACAGGGGTTGCTGGTCTACCGCTGCCTCGATATCGTTAGTTTGTTTGTGTTATTGTGGGACTTTCGGATTCAAACTAACGTGGCGTCCACAGCAGTACGTTGTAGAGGTGTCGCGATTTAGCAGTATTGACAATAACCATGATACAGAATGATATAAAAACCTTAAAAAATAATAAAATAATGGACCCGCCCTTTAAGTACAATCTTGAGTATGTTTTGAGGACATTTACCCAACAGGGAGAGTCTAACAAAAGACACTACTCGGTATCGGCGAGTATCCAAATGTAAGTACTTGTACTTGTTCTCGGTCTGAAAAAAAGTGTTATCGGTGCATCCCTACCTGTGAAGATCAGTCCACTGTAAGAACAATTGTCACAACTGTTTTGATGGAACATCACAACGCTATTGCATTTCTGTAAAAGGCCGTAACTCACCCGAAACACTTCATTCCTGCTTCTAAACCCAGTTATTGTGTCAGTAAACTGACCAACGCCACCAAAAAGAAAGGTTGTTGTCATCGTGTGAGCCGTACTGGTCTCAATGTTTATGTGATTTTTCACCATCAAACCTGGAAATGTTTCTTTTTGTTGACGCTGACTGCCGACTGTACGAGACCAGACTGTCAGTTTTATCCAGCCGGAGGCGGTTGTGAATCGCACTGAGCTGCTTAGATTCCCAAGTTTACTGGGAAAAGTCAATACTGCAGGCTACAACACCGTACGTAGTCCACAGAAACCAGACATGTACATGTGTGTTTACAGTAACTGTATTTGTGTAGCGATGCGTTACATGTACTGCAAACAGACAATTCACATTTGAGTCTTCATGTAAAGTCAAATACAGTGAACAGAACATTTGCCACAAAATGACATCCATGCCAATAAAAAAAGAAATGTATAAACCCCGTAACAATGAAAAACAGCTGCTGCCGATACAGATGTTACGAGTCAATAGGTTGAGGTTTTTTTAATCTAATTTTAGGAAAACTGTCAAAGTATAAAGAACACACCACAATATGCATAAAATCTGAGTACAACAACTTTACCTTACTATGCAATCAGAACAGTGGGATCTGCAACTAACGATTGTTTTCATCGTCTATTAATCTGTTGATTAATTGATTATCAAAATTCTTGGTGATTAATTTAATAGTTGATGACTAATTGATTAAACATTGCAGCTCTACATCAACTTTAAGAGGAATAAAGTATTGACTGAGTTAATCTTTGCATGTAAACCAATTAAAAATCATTTTTGAGAATCAATACAGTATCACAAAACATAATATCGTGATATTCAATATTTTCTTACACCCCCTAATTAATGCTATTATTTTATTAATAAATAATTTAAATAAATATTAAAATTAATAAATAATACAATTGTATTCATTTTTTTATAAATTAATTTGATCAATTATTTTGATGATTATGCCTGGTTCTTTTCTCGTTTCATAAATTAATCATTTAGTCTATAAAAAAGAAAATAGTGAAAAACACCCGTCACAAAGTTGATGTCTACAAATTATTTTTGAAGTCCAAAATACACAAAATATTCAGATTACTGTGGTAGAAAACCAGCAAATATTCACATTCAAGCAGCTTTTACTAGTTAGTTGTTGGCTTAAAAAACAGCTTAATCAGTTTTTATAATGGTTGCAGATTTGGTTCTAATTCAAACCATCATAACATGACAAAATTAGGATTAACATACAGCTGTATGGACTTTTTGTTGTCTTGACAAAGAGCAGAAAGAGCAGAAAGTGTTGCTACAGCTCTGGTGTCCTTAGTTTAAATTCCCAGTATAACCAGTACATGAAGACTGGATCCTCCACTCAGAGACATTACAGCACTCTGAGATGACCAAATATATAATAATAGTGTATAAAAAATAAGAAAATAGTGAAAAATGTTCGGCACAATTCCCCAAAACCAAACATGACGTATTTTTGTCCAACAAACAGTCAAAAAATACACAAAATATTCAGTTTACTGTGGTAGAAAACCAGCAAATATTCACATTTAAGTAGCTTGTACCAGTTAGTTGTTGGTTTAAAACATACCTCTAGTTTAAACCATCTTAACATGTAACAAAATTAGGATTAACATACAACTTTTTGACTATTTTAATGTTATTATTATTATTATTATTATTTTATCAATTAATCTGATGGTTATACTTGGTTATTTTTTCGTTTCATTAATTAATCATTTAGTCTATAAAAAATAAGAAAATAGTGAAAAATGTTCGTCACAATTCCCCAAAACCAAACATGACACATTTTTGTCCAACAAACAGTCAAAAAATACACAAAATATTCAGTTTACTGTGGTAGAAAACCAGCAAATATTCACATTTAAGTAACTTGTACCAGTTAGTTGTTGGCTTAAAACATACCTCTAATTTAGACCATCATAACATGATGAAATTAGGATTAACATGAAACTTTATGGACTTTTTGTTGTCTTGACAAAGAGCAGAAAGAGCAGAAAGTGTTGCTAGAGCTCTGGTGTAAACTGGTTTAAACTCCCAGTACAGCCAGTACATGCAGACTGAGACATTACAGCTCTCTGAGATGACTGAATACATACAGGCCAGTAGATTAAATAACCCTCCTCTCCCTCTCTCTCTCTCTCCCTCTCTCTCTGCCTTCCCCAACTGGGCAGGTCGTCCAACATTATGTAAGAAAAAAACATCCAAACACATGGACCTGTTTCACTTCACATGCACACACACACATGCACACACACGCACACACACACACGCTGCTGATTCAAGTCTGTCATGTAGATTCACTCACACATTTATGTTCTCAACTTAACACAGAAAACACCATTTAAACATGCACTAATTAGATATAAAGGAAGTTACCCAGCAGACGTTACTGAGCTGCATGTTCAGCAGCTGCAGAGCTGCGTTCAAACCCGCAAACATCAGAACATCAGCTCAAACCCGCAGCAGCCCCGCAACACTGAGCCTCCCTCATTATCATTAATACTATATAATAAACCTGATGAGTCCAGGTGAGCAGAGAGAGGAAGCTGTGTCTCTTACCAGCAGTGAAGCGTTGTGTGTTTCCCGTCCTGCTCGGTGAGTTGAGGACATGCAGCAGCAGCAGCAGCAGCAGACACGGTGCGTGCGTGTGTGTCAGTGTGCGTGTGGACGCGCTGACGGACCGAGCTGACTGATGATGATGATGATGGAGTGAAGATGAGACCATGAAGGAGCGTGAAGGCAGCAGAGAGACGCAGAGAGGAAGGCGAGCAGAGAGTCTCATCCATCCAGCCCGTGCAGCCTCTCCCTGGGCAACGTGTCCGAGAGAGGCGGGGCACAACCACACACACACACACACACACACGCACACACACAAGCAGGAACCCCGTGCACACACGCACACACACACACACACACACACACACACACACACACACACACACACACACGGAGAAAAAGGGAAATTATTGTGGGGATAAAAAATATATATATATATATATATAAATATAAATATAAATATATATATACACACACACATACATACAAATACATATATATTTATACATACATTTATATGTATATATCATTATTTTCTAATAACTATTTTCAACAACACACACCCACTGAGAGAGAAAGAAATTATTGTGGAATAATAAATAAAACAGTTGTGCACACGTGATCACGTCATGACGAAACAATGTGTCGCGTCACCGCTCCTGTTCCTTCAATTAAGCTCTCCCATTGGCTGAGAGGCGACCTGCAGCACGTGACCAGCAGAGGGACCAATTAATGCTGCGTTAAAGGACGTCCAGGAAATGTCTGAGTTTTTTAATTAAACACCTTATTAGAAGTGGATCTGTAGGCAAAAATTAAACAGAAGGCAAAAAATAAATAAAATAAAATTATATATATATATATACTTATACTTTTGTACTTCAATAAAAAATAAAAATACAATTATATATTATTTTTTTATTTTTTACTTACATTAAATCTAGCTAACGGAAACTTTCAGCTAGCTATTTTAACGGTTTATCCATTACTTTTAGTTATTAGAAGTGGACTTTACGTACTGCCTATAACACCTTATACATCCATGTATAACACAGATTCTCAATGAAATGATCTGAAGGCAAAAATTAAGTATTAGCATTATATATGCTAATACTTTTGTACTTTAAAAAATAAATAGAATTATATATATATATATTATTTTTTATTTTCAACAGTTTATTCATTACTTTTAGCTAACGTTAACTTTTAGCTAACTATTTCAACTGTTTATCCATTACTTTTTAGATTCTTGTACCATATTCTTGAACTGTTTCTGAACATCTTTAACGGTTCTAACAACCGTTGGATTTATGTTATTTTCTCCCAGACTAGTGTTGCTGTTGCATCCGCTATTTATTTCTCTTCTGTGAAGTTTTATTTCACCCATAATGCATTGCACAACAGGCTATCTAAGTCAGTCTTACATTAGTCACTCGTAGGGAAGCTTTATGCAACAGGTACATTTAAGTGTCTATAGCAAGTCTGACTTAAAGTTATATTTAAGATAAAGACTGGGTCTATTTTTATGCAACTGGCTGCAGCTCCATACTGCACAGACATGAGAGTGGTATCGATCTTCACAGTTCTTGGCAACACAGCGATAAGCTGTCAAACTATACCTTCAGTGAGGAGAAATGCATTCTAAACTCATTAATAAAAAAGGAGAATGAAGGGCCAATGTTTTTCCATTTACATGCATTTTGTTGCTGTAATAAAGGATGCCAAATAAAAAAAACTGCACAAATAAACCACATTGGGTGTTTCAACATTGGACCTCCAAATGTGGGGAGGTGACTGCCTGTAGGACTGAAGGCCTCATCGGTGCCAGGACTCATTGTTTCATCGTTGCACCAGTACAACTAGGAATCATCTGCCCACTGAGCAATTTATAACCTGAATGGAGAGAGTTGCAGAGATATGACCCATTTCCTGTTCGTGGCTTCGCTGCCAATTGTGTCACAGCCCAAATGGTCTGTAGCTAATAAATGAGAGAGAGAGCTGCAGTAATGTTGAAACTATCTAATCAATACTTGGACAAACCAGTTCAGCTGAAATGCACCGTGACTCACCAGCAAATCAACTGTAAATGATGCTCTCAATTCAAAGTATGTTCATGCTAGAGCTGTCAAAGTTAACCTGATAATAGCATGTTAACGCCAATTTGTTTTAACACCACTAATTTCTTTAATGCATTAACGCAACTTGTGATTCTTAGGTTGCAGTTTTAAAGCTAGAGTGAAGATACTGACATCATATGAAACTAGAAAACATAATGAATCCATCGGTACCAACCAGGTCAGACTAGCTTGTCATGAAGGAGATTAAATAACGCTCCAAACCTACGCACAATTTTGGCAAGGAAAAACTGTCATGTCCATCTTCAAAGGGGTCCCTTGACCTCTGATCTCCAGATCAGTGAATGTAAATGGGTTCTCTGGGTACCCACGAGTCTCCCCTTTACAGACATGCCCACTTTATGATGATCACATGCAGTTTGGGGCAAGTCATAGTCAAGTCAGCACACTGACACACTGACAGCTGTTGTTGCCTGTTGGGCTGCAGTTTGCCATGTTATGATTGGAGCATATTGTTTTATGCTAAATGCAGTACCTGTGAGGGTTTCTGGACAATATCTGTCATTGATTTGTGTTAATTGATTTCTAATAATAAATATATACATATATTTGCATAAAGCAGCATATTTGTCCACTCCCATGTTGATCAGAGGATTAAATACTTGACAAATCTCCCTTTAAGGTACATTTTGAACAGATAAAACTGTCTTCTTCATGGCAGTATTGTGGGATCTCTGTGTGAAAGAGGCTACAGACTCACAAGGTGAAAACTAGAATTACTTCCTTGTGGTTGCATTCCTCCGCCAACCAGTCAAGTTGCAGTTTTTACATCCATGTCTGTCCAAAATGTCATCACTATGTCATCTTATCCTGTTAGACGTGTGAGAAATTGTCATAATTAGCACATGAATTCTTGAGTTATGGCCAAAAAAACGTGTTTGTGAGATCACAGTGACCTTTGACCGCCAAAATGTCATCAGTTCATGCTTCAGTCCAAGTGGACGTTTATGCCAAATTTGTGAAGCAGGCCACTGTTAAATTATGTGAGGACAACCTACCGATTATATCTTTAGTCTCGTAGTGTAACACAGAACATACTGTAAACTATTTTATACAGTCTAAGTATGTTTCTGATCATCACCTGCTAATGAAGATCGTGCGATATGATTGAAAAACCTCCAGATTATCTACTTAATTATGGACCTTGAGGTGAGATTGTTTTGTCAGCTGCTGTCAAGAATGAACTTAGAAACTAATCTTTTTCTGTTCTGCAGACCTTAACTCTGTCCCCATCAGGAGACATTTATTTGACTGACCATGTGTGAACTTCTCCCGGAGCTTATAGAGAAGTACTTAAATCATTAAGCTGTGATATAACTTCAGACGTTCCCACACGGCAGCATTGATTTGTTTATCTCACGGTAACAACCACATGCAGACTAAATAAAGATTTGTTTAGGGTCAACAACCCAGCAGGAGAAGTCCTGACAGCTTCAGTAGGAGCCCGCTGACATGAATTCGATCCCCTGGAGTTAACAGAGCTTTGTGTTAAATCCTCTTCTCTCTGGTGGCCTCCTGCCCTCTCGCCTCCTATCTACACTCATTTCACTGCTATCAGTTGTCCCACTACATAGCCTGCTGCTTTCTGCCCAGCAATGACTTGCACTTCCACTCAGCTTTAGACCACCGAAACCACAATTGTTGAAGTGTGTCATATCCTGTTAGTGATAATATCATACTGGATAAGACGGGAAGAAAGGAAATCTTGAACCCCTTTGCACATATTTTCCAACAATGGCCCCTTTACATTCAGCCATTCACTGAAGCATAATAAACAATGGACTCATTTACATTTGGTTGGATTTTGGAGGTCTGAGCCCTTATATTCACTTGTTGTGAGTCTGTTTAATCTTTATGATGCTCAGACAGTGGACTCTCTACTGTGTGTTATGTTGAGGGAAGTAAAAACATGTAATGCCAGGAGGAGTTTTGAAGGCTTTTATCCGTGTGTTAGTCATAACCTTGGTTGCTAGTAGTGGATACTTAGTGCAGCTGAGTCATCTGATGAGTCAGAGAAAATACAGCTGTATGGATTTTTCACTGTTGACTGTTATTCATAAAGTCGATTGCGGTGGGTGTTGTTGTGGATGACAGGGCAGTGATACGCATTTCCCTTCAAAGTAAAGTACACTGATTCTGGTAGTTCAACCAATACAGCTATATTATTACAAAAAGCATGTTAATTCATCATATGGGAAACACACAAGTGGTTATGTGACATTTGAAATGATAACTTTGTATGATTCATACAACGGTTCTTATGATATCTTACGAATAGTTATTCCTCATTTTTCGTGCGTTTTCCTACAAAAAAAAAAGATCAACTTGATTACGTTTAGGCAACAAAACTACTTAGTTAAGATTAGGAAAAGATCGACTTGGTTAAGGTTAGACAACAAAACTTCTTAGTTAAGTTTAGGCAACAAAACTACTTGGTTAGGTTTAGGAAAAGATCGACTTGGATAGGGTTAGACTACAAAACTTAGTTAAGTTTAGGCAACAAAACTACTTGGTTAGGTTTAGGTAACAAAACTACTTAGTTAAGTTTAGGAAAAGATTGACTTGGTTAGGTTTAGGAAACAAAACTACTTAGTTAAGTTTAGGAAAAGATCGACTTGGTTAAGTTTAGGCAACAAAACTACTTGGTTAGGTTTAGGTAACAAAACTACTTAGTTAAGTTTAGGAAAAGATCGACTTGGTTAGGTTTAGGAGACAAAACTACTTAGTTAAGTTTAGGAAAAGATCGACTTGGTTAAGTTTAGGCAACAAAACTACGTAGTTAGGTTTAGGTAACAAAACTACTTAGTTAGGTTTAAGTAACAAAACTACTTGTTTAGGTTTAGGCAACAACACTACTTAGAAAAGATCAATTTGGTTAGGTCTAGGTAACAAAACAACTTAGTTAGGTTTAGGCAACAAAACTACTTAGTTAGGTTTAAGCAACAAAACTACTTGTTTAGGTTTAGGCAACAAAACTACATAGAAAATATCAATTTGGTTAGGTCTAGGTAACAAAACAACTTAGTTAGGTTTAGGCAACAAAACTACTTAGTTAGGTTTAGGTAACAAAATTACTTAGTTAGGTTTACGCACCACTTTAGGTAACTTAAGTACAGAAGTTACGTGACAAATAAGTCAACGTTGGTGGTTTCACATGGGACACCAAACTTCTGGTTTCACACGGGACACTAACGCCAGTCTCCTGGGTGAAAGTCCCTACGCAGCGTTCACCGCCCTTTATTCTTCCTGTTCACAATTACGTGGATTACATATAATTAATGTTGTGGGATATATATGAATTACAGTGCATTTACTTTTCATAGGTATAGCTATGAACGGTGTGTGAGAACAGCCTGTACGGGAACATGTCATTTTCCAATATTTAAAGGTGCTCAATACGAGATTCAGAGCATATCTGTCACATTTTAGACTACAGACCGATCAGACGTGACATCCTCGGGGTGTGTGTGTGTGTGTGTGTGTGTGTGTCTCCAACCACATAATCCCATTCATCCGTAATTAAAAGGGATTTGAGCTGCAGCCCTCCTGCAGCGTCTGGGAGATGAAAAGCCGGTGATCGATGCTCTGTCAGCTCTAATGATGCGCAGTAAGTGAAGTCGTGTGGGAGCTTAACCCTGAAGCGCAAACACACAAACATACCATATGTTAGTGAGTGTGTGTGTGTGTGTGTGATGCTCGGCCTACGTAAAAGGCGACAGGGGTCTGCGGCGATGTCGGCAACCCACCCGACCTGTTTTGAAACACGGACCAAGGAGTGTAACGCACGCGTGAGTCAGAGGGTGCAAGAAAAACCACGTGGCGCAATGAAAGTGAGGGCCGTCGCGCGCCGGCTGAGGTGGGATCACGGCCCAGCGGGGTCGGGCGCACCACCGTAAAGCGGTATCGGTGCCGTTGTGTCGGAGCCGTTTTGTGAGTACGAATACGAGTACATGAGCAACCGATAACCGATACTGGTACCGGTGCATCCATACATACATACATACATATATACATATACATACATACAAATACTGTATATACAAATATACACAGTGTATAGTTAATGTGATTTACTGTTTTTCTACTGACAGGGGATTAAATGTGCACCTAGGCACATTTACGTGAAAAAAAGAAGGAAAGAAAAAGATTAATATATAATATAAAACCTTTAAAAGACTTCTTGGTTTCTGACTGTTAAGCAGTGGTGGAATGTCACTAACTTGATTACTGTACTTACGTACAAATTTGAGGTACTTTTACTACTTTACTTGAGTATTTTATATTCTGTAATCGATTTTAAATGCAGGATGTAACAGGATTTTTTTTACAGTGTGGTATTAGTACTTTTACTTAAAGGGACTGTTTGTAACTTTTTACAGGTATAAATCTACCAGGTCGGGATCCCATGCACGCTCACATATGCTCGCATGGGACACACAACGTGCACGTTATCGCTCCACCTCACGTTCATGTGCGCTCACTCCACACTGCAGAAGAGTTAGTTTAGCTCTGAGAATATCTAGTGAATGTTCAGTGGACGTTTGTGCAGAAATAACTGCTGCAGCTCCTCCAGACTAACAGAGGTTTCCCGTGTCTCGTGAAGTGACGGGGCTCCGCAGAGAGAAACGTTATCGTCTCCGACCAAAACTCCGGCGTCTCCCCTGTTCCTTCCGGCCGCGGTCGGGAGGCTGAAGCAGGAAAAGCCAACACTCGGATCAGCATTGATTCATGGAGAGACCTTGGTCTGGTCAGCTAACATTACTGCCAAGCAGCTGAAATATAGAGTGATATTGTGCTTTTAGCTAACGTGTGTCTCCTCACTGTGTTGAGCGATGCTTGTTCAAGAATATTTAGAGCGAGCACAAGCGCGAGCCCGACGCTGACTTTCGTTGACTTAACGGCCACAGGTGTCGCTGTTAACAAGCATTTCTGAAAGTTACAAATAGTCCCTTTAAGTAAAGGATCTGAATATTTCCTCCTCCACCACCGGTGTCAAGTTTCTAAGTTTGAAATTAACATTCCCGAAACAGCTCTGACCTCCATCAGCGGCACACTTCATATGTTTATCTAGTGGTCCAAAACTGTAAAGTAAATTATTCTTTTGTATAAAAAGTGCCAAAACAGTATGCTATGAATAGTACATAATGTATTCTTAGTATACGGTGTGTATTTGGGACACAGCTAACGTCTAGAGGTGAAGTTTGAGCTACTGAATCAAGTACTAAAAGACTACTTTAATTAGCAGTAACGGTTTCAGAGCCGTGAGGTGAAAACCTCCAACAGCATCTGTCGACTTTTCAGGGATAAAACAGCAGCTTTGTGTTTTTTTTCCAGTCTGCATTTTTTGGGTTTGTCTTGTTAAATCTTTTAATAGAAACGGCATCGATGAGTCACAAACTGTTTGTTCAACGGGACGCGTGAGACTGAGCCGACTATCAGAGAATGAACAAAAGAGATCAGAACAGACTGAACTAGATCTGAACCTGGACTAGTCCGTCACTCAGTTTCATGTTAGTTTTATTACTGTGTCAGCCTCATAATAAACTCATCATTTACCAGGGAGGGGGCGGGGCGGGGCGGTTGTAGCTCACAAGGTTGGCAGTTCGATCCCCGGCTCCTTCACAGCTGCCCTCTGCTCCTAAGAATGGGTTAAATGCAGAGGTCAAATCTCATGTATGTACCTGTATGATGAATCTAATAAGGTTTAAGTTTTTATACTGATAAACGTATTATATGATACTGTGAATCTGCTGATGGGTAAAAACCTCTGTATATTTATGAGGTAAGAGTACAAGCTGTGAGGGTAGCAGGTGGCAGCAGTAGTAGTAGTTAGGGATGCTAATTTTGAAAAATGTTCTTAACCGATAACCGACCCTCGTTAACCGATTATTAACCGACAAGATTTGTGCCTCGCATGCAGCGGTGCTCCAGCTGCAGGAGTACAACAGATATTCATTGAAGGGAGTCCCCAGTTCACCGTCCGGGAGCGTTAACTCAGCAGCTACGATGCTGCGTGTAGTGTCGCGGACATGCAGCCACTTTCCCAGTAAAAGTCTCCACCACACATTTAGTTTAGTT
The DNA here is from genome assembly GCA_916701655.1 of Sebastiscus albofasciatus. Taxonomy (NCBI): domain Eukaryota; kingdom Metazoa; phylum Chordata; class Actinopteri; order Perciformes; family Sebastidae; genus Sebastiscus; species Sebastiscus albofasciatus. The sequence continues at coordinate 19,992 of CAKAOI010051162.1, forward strand.
TAGCAGGTTGTCAGCTGTGTGTCTGCCCGGAGGAACTTTAGTGAGTGACCAACAAACAGTGTGTGTGTTTGTGCTACGTTAGCAGCTCTAGCATTGCCGGAGGCTTCGTGCTCGCCGCCGCACACGTAGTCTGCGTAACTTTAGCAAGTTTCCAACAGACCGTGTGACTATGACTTGCCCCCAAACTGCATGTGATTATCATAAAGTGGGCATGTCTGTAAAGGGGAGACTCGTGGGTACCCATAGAACCCATTTACATTCACACATCTGGAGGTCAGAGGTCAAGGGACCCTTTTGAAAGTGGACATGACAGTTTTTCCTCACCAAAATGTAGCGCAGTAGTGACTTACAGTAGTAACTGTAACAGTGGGAGTAGCAGTACTGCAGCAGTAATAGTATTATGTCATGTCTCCGCCTCTCTCCTGCTGGTCACAGACTTCTTCACATGGCTCAGAATCACACGGCAATCTTCACTGTGTGTGTGTGTGCGTGTGACTGCAGGCTTTTACTCTGAACATGTGACTCCAGATATATTTCAACAGTTATGTAACTCCTCTCTCTCTCTCTCTCTCTCTCTCTCTCTCTCTCTCTCTCTCTCTCTCTCTCTCTCTCTCTCTCTCTCTCTCTCTCTCTCTCTCTCTCTCTCATGATCTTAATAATGTCTGGTTGCATAATTTGGGGGTTGGCCAGAAGGTGCTCACTTCTTTACAGCAAGTTAGACTCTAAAGTCTAAAGTTAAACTTTTTATTTTAAAATCAGCTCTTTAACAGCATGTATTTTAAATATAAATGAGAAAACTGAGGCATTAAAAATCAGCTGGTTTCATGTGATCTGATTCTCTCTCTGTTTCACATCATCACATGGTGCTCTATATGATATATATCCACAGCGTTAATAGTATATCACCAACAACTGTTGTCTATGTAAAGCTCTGCACTGCTCTCATACGGCGGTTTACAGGTGATAACGCCGCCCCGACCGATGGCGCCATCATGGAAGCATAGCACCCACTCTCCGGTTCCCCCCCCAGGCTAACACTGTTGGCTCTGTCAGCAGCGTTGCCTTTTTTCCCACCGTTAGCACCGTTAGCTACGTACGACAGAGTATTATGGCCACATTGAGGAAAAAGAAAGAAAATCTGAGATTTCAAGAATAAAGTCATAATATAACGAGAAAAAAATGACGTAAAAGTACGAGAATAAAGTCGGAATATTACGAGAAAAAAAGTCGTACTATTATTATTGCGTGTCTTCTAGAGATTCAAGGTCTCGCCTATTTTTACCGCGAGCTGCGCGGTTCCCAGCAACAACTGAAAATGTTCTTTTGACAGTATATTGACATCATATCAGCAACATTACTACACTTTCAATGTATCTGTAGAATATGTCATGGAAAAAAGTAAAGATTTATTTTTAAATCAACACTTCCTGCATTTCAAAATAAAAGCCCTCAAGCCTTTTTTTTATGTGGACAGAATTCCTTCATTTGTTAACACAAGGCTTTTATTCTGAAACATGTGCAGGGCAGTGTTGTAGAACATGCAGTTTCTTGCAGAGCTCCATGAATGAATAAAGTACGGGGGTTTTAATTGTGGATTCTTACTATTATTTACAAATTACCACATGTTTCTTAACCTTTTTCTGTCTAAAATAAATATAACTGACATTTATAATTAAATTAAATGGCATTACGAAAGGCAAACTCTACATACAAACATTTTTATTAGTTTAACTTCATCAGACTGACATCACCTGCGTTCATGTTAATAACGGTGCAGTCGTGTTTCTCACTACAGAATGTATTATTCACCTTATGGGAAGCAGCTACTCTATATGCAGTATTTCTGTAACCTTGAGCCTGATTTACGGCTCGGCTTTAGGTCGAAGAAAAGCAAACTGCTGAAAGATAAATGTATTCCATCTGCATCTGAATGAGCAGCGGACAGACTGTGAGAACTCAAGGACACGGTGAACATAAAGTGTGTCTCCAGTCAGGACTCTGTTAATGCTTTCTACTGCAGCCTGACGAGTGCACACGGTGAGAATAGATAAGTGATGGTTTAAAGCTCCTCATAATCAGACTGAACTGACAGTTTGTTTCACTTTATTATTAAGTCCCTCATTGTGTTCATGTTTTCTGTTTGGTTAAAGGAGCTTCTCGTCCCAACTCACCAGCCGTGACTGACGCATTCGTTGACGTCGACAGGGAAGCTAAGAGTAGTTATGTTAAAGCTGCACTAATCAATATTTTTATATTAACGATGGATCAAATGATGTCACATGTCTAACGTAACAAGTGACACCTGTAGCGATGAATTATCACCTGACTGCAATTCTACAAAGCATTTTAACTAGGGCTGTCAACGTTAACTTGATAATAGCCAGTATCATATGAAACAGAAAACCTAAGGAATCCATTGGTACCAACCATGTCATACTAGCTTGTTGCCAAGGAGGTTAAATAATGCTTGAAACTTGCGCTGAATTTTGGTGAGGAAAAATTGTCATGTCCATTTTCAAAGGGAATAAAGTCCCTTGACCTCTGACCTCCAGATGTGGAGGTCAGAACCCATGGGTTCTCTGGGTACCCACAAGTCTCCCCTTTACAGACATGCCCACTTTATGATCATCACATGCAGTTTGGGGCAAGTCATAGTCAAGTCATCACACTGACACACTGACAGCTGTTGTTGCCTGTTGGGCTGCAGTTTGCCATGTTATATCTGTCATTGTTTTGTGTTGTTAATTGATTTCCAATAATAAATATATACATACATTTGCATAAAGCAGCATATTTGCCCACTCCCATGTTGATAAGAGTGTGAAATACTTGACAAATCTGCCTTTAAGGTACATTTTGAACAGATAAAAAAGGTGTGATTAAATTGCAATTAATCGCGATTAAATATTCTAATCGATTGACAGCCCAAATTTTAACATCTTTAACAGCTCACCGTTTTGGTTTTCTGGCCCCAAATGTACTGTTTTGGTTGACTCTTACAGCTCTCATCAGCATCATTTCTCGTTGAAGCAAGCAGCTGATCAAACCCAGACAAAAAACTGTACACTACCCGCTCAACACCAAACAGCAGCTACTACCTACCTAGCGACGCTTGGCACATGAGACAACCTTCGGTCTGCACCTTTAATGTAGATGATAAAACAGGAAAGACTTCAACAGCACTCCAGTTTGATGGGTGGCAATATTAATAAAGTCAAATTGGAGTGCTGTTGTAGTCTGTCCTTTTTTATCACATACATCCGGCACAAACATTCACCTGGACTCAGAGATGAACTCATTAGAATTTGGTGATCAAAGGTTAAAACACGTTTTTGGCCACAACTCAAGAATTCATATTCTAATTATGACAATTTCACACAAATGTCTAACAGGATAAAAGTATGACAAATGACGATATTTTGGACGGACATGGATGTAAACTGCAACTTGGCAGCGGCAGACATCCGCGAGGTGGTAAATCTAGTCTCTGTCTGTGGCACAGGAAGATGACGTCTGAATTCTTAATCCCGTCTACAACTCTCTCATTGGCTCAGTTATTTTTTCAACCATGAAAACAGTCCTCTATGAGCACAACACCAGACATGACTCAAGAGGTCCGGAATGAGGGTAAACAAGTGTGGCTTCAGGTTGAACAGTATTTACTGACTTCAGCAGCAGGTGAACAGTCTGAATCATTTCACACCTTTAAAAACAACATCTACTTCAGGTAACGGTGAGATTTCCATCGATCACATCTATGTCAACACATCAAACCTTCAACAGATCTGTTCCTCTTCTAAACCCTAAAACAATAAAACTAACTCGCCATCTGGAGAACAAAGATCAGGTCATTTGGGATGCGTCAATGTGGGCGGCATGCAGCTTCTGACGCCACAGCCATCAACTCTGGTGACGCTCTCGACTTCTCTCGTAGCCATAAATCAAAGTTTTACGACAATTCCTGGAAAATTGTGGATGATGCAGTGATTAATGTTTGCTTGCTGCCCGGCTGCCGACATTTATGGGATTCTTGTGTGAAGACTGTTCGATAAAAGACTGCAGAGTTTAACACAACGGGCCTCTTTCCAAAACAATAGAAGGAATCATGTTCTACTACTGAAACTACTACCAGATCCTGCTAATACTATTATATGATACATGTACTTGGACTACTACTAGCTAGTGAGAGAGAACATGACGTCAGAGCCTCAACAGGAAAAGTGTCGGATGTAATTGTTGCTTCTGCATCATAAAAGAGCTAAAAACAGACAGATCAGGATCAGCTGTTAAGAATCACATCATCATGATGTCATTATCACAACGTCCTGATAAGGGAAATGATCGGCTATTTTCAATGGCTCACATTAAAGGGTTGGTTCACCCAAATAACATATCTTGTCATGTGCCTCTGGTAATTAATATCTAGCCATGCAGATAGTTTGGGTTTTATTTGTCCAGGTTTTCAGATCTCTCTTCCATCCCAAAACAATCCAGGTAAAGCTTTCACTGGAACTACTTTCTGCCAAAGAAATAGTGCCTGTAAAAACTGTTCATAGTGAGGGTAAGAGATTTTGAATCTCAATGGGACCTGTCCTGGTTATTAAAACAAATATATCATAAGTGTATGATTCTGTAATTCTTTAAATGTAATTTTTTCAACGCTCATTGACATATTTTGCCACTTGGGCAGAAGCCGTTTGCGTAGTACCTTGACGAAGAAGCTTTGCGTGTGGTTAACATTGTGAAACGGTCGTGGTTAGGCTTAGGTAACAAAACCAGTTGGTTAGGGTTTGAAAAAAGATCATGATTTGGGTTAAAATAGGTACGTCTGTTACGTAACTTGAGCTACAGACGTAACCTGATGTGGCTCAGTGACGCAGTATCATGTGACATAACATCATCAGTAAAAATAACTCAACTTTTGGTTTCACACGGGACACGAACGCTGGTTAACTAAAGTGTTTGTTTTTTTAACTCACAAGAGGAGAATTTATATTCTTTAACTGTGGTTAAAACTTGCAGGAGTTTCAGCAGCTGGAAGCGTCTACCAGTGTGTTGGTTGTTTTTCTTTTCCCAGAACCTTTGCACCAGTTTGTTGTGCTGGATGCTCGGCCAGCTCAGACTAAATATGAAGTGTCCTTGAGCGCTCTGCCCTCCCTGCTCCTCTCCACCTCCTTTCACCATAGTAACAAACGGACACGAGTCGAGGCTCGCTTTGCTTTGTTGTTTTTTTTTCCCCTCTGCGCTAAATTACTCCCTGCAGCAATGTCGGAGATATCTTTATGATGGATAGACGTGGAAATACAAGGTGTAATGACAACACAGCACTTGTTGCAGCTGCACGTGACTTTTATTTACATGTGGCCATAAAAACACGTCATGTTTAAGATACGCTACAGTGATTCAGGCACACACATACATTCCTTTCATGCTACGACATCTGGTTTAGTGTAGTGAAGATACAGTTTCATTCACTTTCTTATTCTCAACAAATGCCATAAAAGTCACTTAAACAACAGAATATATGTTCTTGTAACTGCCCTCTAGAACGACAAATAGAAATGTTTTCTGATCCGACACTACCGCTATAAATACGACTGTAATTGTTTCAACGTCTCTGGCTGTTTACCCCACCCAACCCCCGTCTCAAATTCTCAGATTCAACACTGAGGACATGACCTTGGTGTCCTCAGCTACCCGGTACGCCCCCCACTTCTGACTGGATTTCATTACTGAACTCCAAGCTGAATTATCTATCACTTTTATCTGTTTTTATTTAAATAAATCACGTCGATTTTGATGATACTTCTTCAAGACAGCTGATACGCTGCAGTTCATCATGATAGAAGAAGGATGATTAACTAAGGCGGCTCATTATTAATCGCCTTCTAAATTAGTCACTTGTCTGACTAATTCATGGTGAAATCTGGCAAGTACAACGGTGACACTTGGGACGAGCTTCAGGTTAAAAACAACAACAAGAACACGATAAATGAGGGGAAACATGGAGGTACACGCTGTGCTGTGAAGCTGCTCAGCAACACGTTATCACTTCTGATAAAAAGAGACACTGGATCCTGTGAAACATGCTGATAATCAGTGTTTAAAAACAAACCGTCTTAGCACGGTATAATTAATGAGCTGGAGCTCCGGCCGGAACACGAACAGAGAAAACAGACTCTAATAGATTCCCTGTTATTAGTGGTAGAAAGTAACTAAGTACATTTGTTGTTGCCGCAGATCAACAAGTTGGTCCTCCATTTCTGAGCTCCATCCTACTACTACTTTATGCGTCTTGTTTAGCATTAGCTCATGCGTTAGCCGCGGTCGCCATGACAGCGGTGGTTGTCCCTACGTGGAGTAGAAAAAACATTAGCTTAACTAGAATAAACGCAGGCTAGCTCTTTTCTGATTAACTAAGTTACACATGCAAACGTTTTGATAATGTGAAAAATTCTTAAAGGAAGATGTAATACGACTGTTTCATAATGACCTAATAATTGATTGCATCCCACCATATCGAAGGACAGAACCGGTGATCCATGAACCGGAAGTAGTAACGTTAACGTTTTGGGAAAAGAAAAACAAATCGTAATGTTAACTTAACGTTACTCCGCGCGGATCATAAATCGTTGAATATAAAACGACTCGATGAAATCGGTTGAGAGATGTAGTTGTTATAGTGCTTAACCTTTGTGGTGCTTCACTGGAGTAAAAGACCCTTTCTGTGTCACGTCATGATGACGTCACGGTGTTAGCTGGAGGCAAAACAAAGGAAAGACTGGAGGCTAACACTAGCAATGGGCTAAAGTTACACATCTAAAATGTCATCTTGTTGTGTTGTTGGGTGCCAGAATCCAGATATCACAAACATTAGAGATGATAAACTGTGATTTGAGGTTCGAGTGAGCTACAATATCAGAGAAACGTTTCAGAGACGGAGAGTAAATGTTGCTAATAGTTTAGCCTTCTGCTAACAGCAGCTGTGAGTCATTGGCTGTGGTTAGCAGAAGGATAAACTATTAGCAACCCTTTCTCTCCATCTCTGACTCTCTTTCTGACTGACTTTACTGAAGGATAGTTAACTATATGCATCCAAAGATTTATACGCCCTCAATTTATCTTTACAGTGCTGCCGTCGGCCACCAACCCGCTGGTCAGACCATAGACATACAGTATATACTGTACACTTTTTTTAGTCGGACTCTTGTTGTTCATGAATGAATCTGTTAGTGTGTGTTGTGCTGTTTTGACCAAATCGTTGCTCTCCACATACTATAGGAACAAAACTGTTAAATTTAACAGAACACATCGTTATGTGCGGGCTCTCTCACATTTTACACATCTGTTAAGATTTTAAAAATCTTTTAGTGTGGGCCAGCCTTAAACCACAAATTATCATAATTATGAGATTAAAAGTGGTCATCAAGAGATATTATCTTTTTATTATGACATAAATTTACTGCGGCGTGAAAGGGCTTCCATATGGTGTAGCCCACTTTCACTTTACCACACTGTGCTGTTTGGTTGTTTTAATATATCACAATGCATTATAGTTTATGTTTTCTAACTGCAGCTGTCAGATAAATGTAGTGGAGTCTGAAATGAATACATCTGAAATGTATTGAAGTCGAAGTATAAAGTACGAGAGGTGAAACTTTACACCATCCAGCCCGACAAAAGGTCACATGAGGCTTCTGCCGTAAATCACAGAGCACTCAACGAAAAAATAGATCCCTTAATCTCACTTCAACTTTTCACAGGAAAACAAAATGTGACTCCGGGAGCGAAACCGTTCGCCTTATTTGACCTAAAACACGCAGCCAGCTGTGCGCATAGGTTTGAGCTGCTCACGTGGCCCACAGACACACAGTATATATAACATGAGGTTTCATTCTCAGCGCTGGCAGGCGTCCAGGTCGTCCTCAGGAAACCTCACATCCTGCTGCTGACATCAGGCCGTTTATCGTGCGTTCTGGGCCGAGCCGACAATGTGGGTTTTGCAGACGCAGATAAAATGGAACAAACAGACTTGATCCAGAGCTCCATTAAACAGACACAACTGGTTTTTCAACGGCGTGACAGCAGCTGTAACTTTGTCCAGCGGCACCGTTCTTGTCATCTGTTTTGATTGGAGTGTGCATGTGTCGACTATTCTCACATATGTAACACTAGAAGTGTTAAATGAATCCAAGCACCACAAGTGTCCTCACACTTCTCTTTATAAGCTGCTGCTGTTTCTGCTGCCGTTTAACCAGCTGGTAAAAATGTTGTTTAAACGTGTTGCTGTTTTTATATCTTGAGTGATAAGAAGACAAAAACATGTTGTTAAAGGGGCAATCCTCTGATTTCACACATGACGTCAGTGGTGGAAAGTAACAGAGACTACATCCACATTTTTGTTTTAAAACCATGAATGTATAAAGAGAACTGGATACATCGTTGTAGGCGAGCTCCTGTTCATTCCTATGAGAGTTGCTCAGTGGCGCATGAAGACAAAATGGCTCGACTTCCGACTGGAAAAGTACCCGGACCATCCGGCGATCTTCCGCATCCACTGGGCCCATGGAGCAGGCGCAGTAGCGTTTCCTTTAACAACTCCACTTTAGGACCTAATGATTTAAATAACAGCCTTTCCAAGCCGACCTAGAGCCGGTCGCGGCGCACCGCCTCGTATGTGGGACTCCCCAGCCTGCCTTGTGTCGCTCCCACCCTCCAGCTGGCTGTTAACGAGGGTCTTTTGGCACAGAGAAGTACTCGTATCCGTACTTGGTATCGGAAAGTACCCAAATGTAAGTACTTGTACTTGTAATCAATACCATCAGTTTAAGTGTACGCTATATTTAGAATATTTTCAACATTTTACTTCGCCGTCAGACAGCCCTTTCTTACGGGGAACTGAAGCGGTTATCTATGCTCTCTTCAAAGCCACCAGACTCCGTTCACAAACACAGGGGTTGCTGGTCTACCGCTGCCTCGATATCGTTAGTTTGTTTGTGTTATTGTGGGCCTTTCGGATTCAAACTAACGTGGCGTCCACAGCAGTACGTTGTAGGGGTGTCGCGATTTATCTGTATTGACAATAACCATGATACAGAATGATATAAAAACCTTAAAAAATAATAAAATAATGGACCCGCCCTTTAAGTACAATCTTGAGTATGTTTTGAGGACATTTACCCAACAGGGAGAGTCTAACAAAAGACACTAAACTGTTGCATTATGGGAAATGTAGGATCCAGAGTTTTGGGGGTTGACCCAGATTCTTAAAAATAAGAGAGTCCTCCAACTTTAAGAAACCACTTTGTTGCTCACTTAGTTTTTACTCTGGGGAAAAAATAAGTTTATAATGTTGTCATCTTCACTTTAAATACCTCCGTAGTTTCACAATGTTGTTGCAGTGAAAAGCATCTAGATTCTACTGACAAAGTATCACCAGATTTCTGTATGGTATCTCAAATTCTTTTTATTTTTAAGACGATTAAAAATTCTTAATTCTTAATTCTTAATTCTGCTGAAATAGTCCCCAAGAAATGCACAATTTCCTCCTGTTTGTTTGATAAAAAACTACAGTGAGCAGCTGTTTGAGGAAACTACTGAGACCTCTTTAAAGAATGAAACTATATCATATCTGAGAGACGTTTTTTAAAGATCAACACATTTTTGGTTTTGGTCTTTCCATGGAATTCTTTTTCATGGAATTTGTTGACAATAAAAATAGAGTAAAGGTATACTTGACTGGAAATGTTGGAGGACTGTGGTTGAGTCTTTTTAAGACTCAGTTGCAGCAATATCTCGTCAACATCCGCAGGATGATTTGTTTGCTTTTGTAACCTCTAACCCAAATCAGCTGATATACGGCATCGTCCTCTTTAATGTTTGTTTTGTCATTGTGTGACTCCTTCAGTCTCACAGCAGCAGGTTGTGATCACATCGCCATCAAGAGGAACATGTCAGTATTACAGCCTGGAGCCCTTGAAATGGATTTGCATTTGTTTACATAGAAAACAAACTATAAAATATACATGATGTCATTGTTGAAGCGAGTATGTGTCTTTTTTACAATAAAAACAGCATTTACAGAATATATTAGTAAAGTTTAACGCTGTAATTTTGATGGAAGGATTTAAAGGGGAATTTCAGTGGTAAAATGATTTCTGAACGTCATTTGACATGCGTTTATGTTTTTAGTAGCTACTTCAGGCTGTCAAGCAGTAATAGATGAACTGTGTATTCGAGTTATAATTAAATGATTTGAAAGCCTTTTATAAACATGAAGGAACTGTGCATGACAATTTGTGAATATGCAGAAAAGATGTAAAGTTGTACAAAATCTGTGCAAAAATGGTTAGGTTACAGAGTCAAAGCGAGTGTGAAACACTGAAGTTAAACATGTTTTCAGCTGCAAAAGCGGCGCAGAAATTCATACTCAAACTAAAATTATACTCAAACTACAAATATTTTCTATGAACTGGAATTCCACATAGTTTAGTTTCGGGTTTACAGATGACGACAGACAACCACAGGCTCTGAGATTCATCACTGAACATCATCTCACAAGGCCTGTGGCGCCGCCAAAGGGTGACCAGCGGGTGGCGCTATTACATACAAAGTCAATGCAAAGAGGCAAATCATTCGCATATTTGCGGGAGTTGAAATATTTCAACTCAAGCTGAGTGTTGATGGAGCAGCTGCGTAGCCTGGCACTGATCCATCCAAACTCCATACAGAAAACAAGCATTTTAAATGTTGTTTGCTTGTCGTCATGGTAACGGACCTGACAAAGCATGAATTCAGACTTTTTACAAATCAACATCATTATGTCGGCATCCTTTTGATCTGTTTATTGCGATTAAATCACAGCACAGTCTGTTTATTTTGGGTTCATACCGCAGTAGTGACGTGTAGCTTGCTAGATACAGTCAGTGTAATGGCGCTGTATGTGAATACAGCTCGCCACCGGTTGACGTTATGAACCCACACACGAAGGCGTTTGATTATCTGGCATATCTGAGACTTCACCAACATGTACAAAGCAGCAACAGTGGTTTATTTCTTCCACGGTTGATGGATGAAACTGGAAAGAAAAGTTGTTGGTATCATTACAGACAAGCGCCGTCTCCTCTCCGGCGTGTCTAACACGAATGAACACAAATGATACCGGCGGTCCAATTCGCTTTGCTCTTGGTGTGCTTGCAGCATTACGGCTTTTTGGTTTTGGTGTGCTGCCACCCCCAAGATCTTCAGCCGCCCCATCTGGCCACCGCTATGGAAAATTTCACTGCAACGGCTCCAAATGTTTTATGACCCTTATTTGAGTCCCCCCACAACACACGCTCAGTGGTCGATGGACATCTGCAGAGTGCATCAGGACACAGGAAGCTCAGTTACGTAACTTGAAGCCTCCTGCACTCTTTCGAGGAATCATTCCTTCAGCTATTTACTGGAAATGCTGCCAGGGCCAGAACAGTGACAGCTGACAGAGTGTTGGAAAACTGACTGGTTGACAGCCAAACATGATCAACAGAGAGACAGTGACCATGATTTATATAGACTATGAATATATCAACATTTACCCAGGACTCATATGAAGCATGTTCTTTCATTTCAATAAAAAACAAAACAATCTAAAGCTTAGTTTGTCTTTTAAATCAGTAAACAGGTCACTGAAGCGCCGGTGGTCCAGCTTTCACAACACACACACACTTAAATATGCTGACATACACACAGTCTGACCAATAGGAAGCTCTGAATTCCCCTGATGTCTCCACACAGCAGAGACAATGATGCACTTCTCATGTGCAGACATGTGAGAGGCTGCATCTGTACAGTACAGCGTGTCATCCTCTGTAAAACACCATGAACACACACGAGTCACATAACACAACATCTAGAACCATCGCAGGTTTTATTTAGAGCTCTGTACAGGACACGTGCAGCTTCTGTTGGGATTTACAGGTTTCATATCTCAAGGTGACTGAAGCGTGTTCGTCTGCAGCTGCATCAACATTCACTGAATAAAAACTGTATGCTACTATATACTTTATGTTTCTACTGTTCATCTTCTACATGCAAACAAACAATAAAGTGTGGAGAAGAATGAGCGTCCAGGTGGGACCTGAAAAGACAAAAGACACATTTATTTAGTTTGTTCACATTATGTTCAGTTTATATGCATATTATTCTTTAACTAGAATGGCACTCGGAGAGCGCAGACCTCCGCCAAGCTGCCCGAGTACGATTGCCTGCCCCCCCCCCTCTCTGTTCAGCTTGCGCCATCATCCCTGTGTATTGTTGTTTATGTTGAGATCAGCTGTACGTAGTGGAGCATCGTAAAACACTTCATTCAGACTGGACAGAAACAAGATAAAACTAAATTAACCGTCGTCGTTACTCTTTCCAACATCACCAAGTCTGCTTTGGTCCAACTCAACTGGAATTTCACAGAGTTTAATGTGAACCAACTCTGAATCTACAGTTGTTCCCTCCCAACCCCCGCTCTCTCTCTGTAGAAAGAAGACGGGGTCATGCGTCATCAATGCGTCATCAGTTACACTGTGCATGTGTTATACCCAGAGGTCTTAATGTTCTGACTGATCTGAATCCTTAAAAAACATTCCTGAATCCGGATCATGATCTGGATCGCCAGCAAAACGTAATGGATTGTTCATTGTCCACACCCCACCCAAAAAATGCTATTCAAATCCATCGCAGACTCTTGGAGTAATCCTGCTAACAGAAAGACAGACCAACAAACCAACAAACCAACGCTGGTGAAAACATAACCTCCTTCCTAGGCCTTCTGCCTTGGCGGAGGTAATAAATTAGTTAATTTTATAAGCCTGGAAACAACCTGGCAACCTGTCACTATGAAATCAAAGACTTCTTAAAAGATAAATCTGACATTATTCTATATTTTTCTTACTGTCAATAAATGCCATGAAATTATCCAAACCAACAATCAATGCATCTACTAACAAGTATTGTGTGTGTATCCTGGTATATCTTATAGAGCGCTCCCGGGATGATATATTTTTATAGGCCAACCAGGAAGTTAGCATCGCCTCCACAAAAAAACAATGGGATTTTTTCATTAGTTTTCTATTGCTTTATGGTCTATATGACTCTAAATGGGACCATAATTTACTAAATGAACATCATGCTGTATTGAAGAAGACTTGAAACTAGAGATTGAGACCATAGACTCATGTTTACAATGTTTACTGAGGAAATAAATCAAGAGAGAAGTAGGGTCATTTTCTCAGAGACTTCTATACAATCAGATTTCTTTTAGCAGCCAGAGGAGTCGCCCCCTGCTGGCTGTTAGAGAGAATGCAGGTTTAAGACACTTCAGCATTGGCTTCACTTTTAAGACCTGGATGTTGCCCTCAGGTTGACAAGAAAATTATAGAATATCCTTTAAAGGAATAGTTCACCACAAAATGAAAGAAAATTTACTTAAAGGTCCCATATTGTAAAAAGTGAGATTGTCATGTCTGTTCTAGTATAAAGCAGGTTTAAGTGCTTTATAAATATTGTGAAAGTATTGAAACGTTCAATATACTGAGAAATACACAGCAACCGTATTCAGAAATTGTGCGTTTGAAACAAGCCGTTAGGATTTCTGTCCATTTGTGATGTCACAAATATACAATATTTAGACCATTACACGGTTTTAAACTTAAACATTCTTAATGTGTGCAGTGTATGTAAATGACATCAGCTGACAGGAAGTAAACATGGACCCAAACTGTTGCCTAGCAACGCGATTCCGTTGCAATGAGCTAAAACGGAGCGTTTCAGACGGAGGATAAATACAGGTATATTCAGGCCGACAGTATGAGGGAAATAAAGGGTTTTTTCACATTACAGCATGTAAACATGTTCTAGTGGAAACACAAAATACAAGTATGAACCTGACAGTGAGCACGATGTGGGACCTTTACAGGGAAAACAGGGCAGAAATTCACAAAAGAGGCCACATTGAGCGGGACAATAATCAGAGATTTAACTAAAAAGGTCACCGACTTGCTGTGTGTTTGATGGGTAAAATATGGTGAAATATCCCTTTAACACTGATAAGTTTGGTGTGAATGGAGAAATAACGTGTGACGTGTGCTTCATGTAAACATACCGGACTGGTTCCCTCCACTCTTCGGTGTTGGAGTGACCGACTCTAAAGAAACAAACACATCCCGTTACCTCACAGTGTCACAGCTCACACATGCTCTTTAATGGACACGCATGCCCCGCCCCTACACCTGTCAGACTCACCTGCCATCCTGGCCAGCTCCACACTGTAGTCAGAGAACTCCTGCCCGTTGCTCACGGAACAAACGTGAGCCCCGAAGTCGTCCGCGTTGACGCGCTGGACGGTGAGCGCGATGCTGCCGGGGCTGTAGGCGATGGCGTAGCCCGCGGTGCAGTTCTGGTACGCTTTGTGTTTGATGTAGTGACACAGCAGCTCGTTGTGTGGACTCCTCCACTGGACGGACAGCTGAGAGATGTTCGTGTGGTCCTCATAGTGGTACGAACACGGCAAAGTGACCCGCTTACCCGGCTGACTGAGCACCTTCACAACGCTGCCTGCAGACAGAACACAGAGAGGTTAAACAGAGCATTTTACTGAAACTCCTTTATATCTGTTGGCTACTTTAATCTACAGCAATGCATCATGGTCTATAAGATCATCATGTGTTCGTGGCGCCGCTGTCCTGTGAGAAACACGTATCTCAGCTGTTTTCAGCTTTGTGACGATGCATTTTCCAGCTGATCCAAGAGGCTTTTTAAAGAGATTATTTAACTTCAGAAGGAGGATTTTCACTTCATCCTTCAGTTTATCACAAACACTCAACATCAACACATCTGGAGATACCTGATTTCACCTGGACAGGTAGGGGATGAAAAACATCCTCTGTAAAGTTACTATAGCTGTCAGATAAATGTACAATATTTACCTCTGACATGAGAAGAAGTATAAAGTTAAATACATAAAAACATAAAATGGAAATACAGTGGAAACGTCTTATAGAGATAACATCAGTATGGGTCAAATTAATCACTATAAGCAATGGGAATGTGACGTCACCGACAGCAAGTGGGCTATCTTTGGAGGATAAAGGGTGCTAGTGCCATCCGCTGGCTGTTTAGTGCATGTGTCAAAAAAAATAACACAAAACACTACACAGTGAATAAGATTCAAAAGCTGAATTATAGTATATACAGTCAAACACAAAGGAAGGCTAACATTAAGGGTTTCATTTTGCAATGATGATCGACTGAGATGAATAGACCAGTGACAGATAATGACAGTCTACCGTAGCTCTGTGCAGTACCATCCAAACAGAAAGCTCAGCGATTCCCATTCCCTATAAGCAGATGATTATTATAACCGATTGTTTTCTTAATTTTAACAGTATTGTTCTGTTGTAAATGTTGCAAACAGACTACTAAGCCACAGCTCGGCAGTGGTTTCAGTGCATTTCTACATTTTTAACAGGCCTGAAGATAAACCACAGCAGAAAACAAATGTATTCATAAAATTGTCATGTATGAAAAGACCCAAAATGAACACTATAAGTGTACTATTTGATTACTATAAGTGAATTTTTTAAACAACATTTGTATAGGAACAATTCTGTCTCAACTTTTTGATCACTATAACGGTCCGTGTCCACAGCCTCCGTCCTTTCCACGCTCCCCATTCATTGTCTATTTAAGCAGCCGGGCAATGCATTCTGGTAGCGTGGCGTCGCAATTCGAGAGACTAGGCGTCACGACGCCCGCTCCTTATTTGCATAAAGTTGAGGGCTCGTCTACTTTATGTAAATCACGGGCGTCCGACGCGACTCGCCGCCTCTCCAAACCCCCGAGGATCTTCTAAACTAAACGTTGTCGATCCAAAATAAAGACAGATTCATCAACATGGATTATTTCTCTCCTCAGATGTTTTCAGAAACACATTTCAGTGAACTATTTACGTGAAATAAGAGAAGAAAGTTTCCAAACGAGCCTCCAGACTGGCTCCGGTTTGAAAGCTGAGAGCAGCAGCTGACGGCGGGAAAGCGTTCGTCCAATCAGGAGCTGAGTGCCTTGTTTCTAGGGACAGCACACCAAGCGTCCAATGCTGGGAAGCGTCGCATCCCCTCGTGACAAAAAACGCCCCTGTGGACACGTACCATCAGTGGTTAACACTGTACTCAAGTTAAGTACAAGTACCTCAAATGTGTACTTCTGTGAAGTACTTGGTAAATGGACTTAGTTTCCACCATTGTTTTTAATAGAATAACGAAATGTTGCTTCTTGTGAAAAAGGGAATTGAACTCTGATATACAGGAAGTGAAGTTGAGAAAAAAGGGTTTAATTATATTGAAAGCTCTTCACCAGACTGTGTGACAGATATATGAGCTGTAAGACATAAATTATACATAAAATCATTTGAACTAATGGTTCATAAAATCATTTTTAATTAAATACATTTATTATTTAAAAGGTAGCTTAACCACGTCAAATCACGTGAATTCCTGGAGTCAGACGCTACAGATACAACAGTTACTGCTACTCTGCTATTTGACATAACACACTCAACGTCGGACCATAAAAAGAGATTTTTCAATCACAAGAAACAAAGTCAAAGTGGATAAATTAGCTTTATCTACGGCTATCTTACCAGCTAGCCTTGACTAGCCGGAGTGCAATCACTTTGGTTTTAACCTCTATTCTCTAGTTTCTAGTGCAAAATGTGTTCACCCTTAAACATTTGTATAAATGGTATAACAGATGTCAAAAAGTCCATTTTGATTAAACATGTAGTTTTGTCTTGGTAGGACAGTTACAGGAAACGCCAACAGTGACTGTGCAGAAACCATCAGCTAGGAGAGACAGTACAACACACCATGTTTATCTCCTATAAATCATTCCTTTAGTATAAATGCTGTGTGTTATCTAATCAATATGAAACATTTATCTAATAAAGACACTCCCTACCTGATAAATCAGATTTCTTTGTGTCATTAAACGTACCTTCTCCTACCAGATGTGACAGGACCAGTCCGAGGTACAGTGCAGCCGTCCCAGTCGGTCCAACAGGTCGTCTCCACATCTGGTGATGGATCAACTCCACACGTTCAAATACTTCAATACATGAATGTATAATTCAGGAATATCAAGAACCTTGATAGCACAAAGTTCAGAAACGACGCCGGCCTCGTATCACTTTTGTTTTAACAGTTAGATCAGTTTACAAGCTGCGATATGAAGTGAATCTGCTGTTATCACAAGACTCCTCGTCATGTGATCCCAGGTTCTGTTTTTGTTTTGAGGTGTCGGCAGAATTATACGTATAATACCTACCAGAAGAGCTTGTGATTCATCACAGGGGGTTTTACAGGATGACTCAACAACAACAGTCCCTACAAGATGGCTGAATCATTTCCAATCATCCAATGACACAGCAAAGTCTCTAGAGGATATGATACCCCGAACTCTCAAAATAAAAGCACAAAATGCTACATACACAGTCACAAAATGCAACCGCAGAAATGAGGATACGATTTAAAACAGCTAATGAAGTTTAAAAAAAAACTACAAAGCTCTTAAAGGTCCTATACTGTAAAGAATGAGATTGTCATGTCTGTTCTTGTATATTTATTTAAAAAGGATCCCCATTAGCTGATACCAATGGCACCAGCTAGTCTTCCTGGGGTGTATAGGCAGGTTTAAGTGCTAT
>CAKAOI010051163.1:0-94786 GCA_916701655.1 Sebastiscus albofasciatus
CGGCTCGCCGGCCTCTCTTTCTCTGTTGGGACCCGGACTTCGGTCGGACCCCAGCTAGCCTGTCTGTCCTCCTCAGTTCAGGAAAGAGAGTTAGATCCGGAGTGAGGAGGTCCCGGCTGTAGTGAGTGCTCCCCTCTCTGATGTTCAGAAGTGTCTCTCTGTTGTAACTGATCCTGGGGGCTTTGTTATTGTTGTTGTTATTGTCGCCGTCGTCCATTCTTTGATGTTGCTTTACTTAACTGATATTATAGAGCCTGAAACTATCACAAGACATAAAACTAGCAAAACTTAACAAAATAACATAAAACTGGCCTAAGAATACAAATTAATCTTTTAAAAAAAACATTAAAATAACCTAAACAGGTACGGAGCTCCTGGCATATCGCCCTGTCTCTACGGCGCCATATTCGTCATATTCACTGGAAAATACACTTGTGTCTTTTCCAAGAATGTGGAATGAAAGGCGTAGCAGCAAGCTGGGAAATGGGATGATCACAACTGTGCATGGACATAAACAAGATTAAATTTAGCAAAAACAAAGCCTCACAGTAATTAATTATCATAATGAGTGACACAGAACCCTGAAATAGTTGTTTTCCAACTTTAATGCAGTTTCCAGAAAAGTTGATTGTGGATAAAATAACATTTAGGCTCAAGATGAGTCAGTTTCACAATCATCTTATCAGACAAACACTAGCTCTTCAAGACTGCAAACGTTTTCTCATAACTCTGCAAGTAAAGACAGTGGAATGGTTTGTGGTCCGACCAAGGTCGTGATCTTATAAATACAATATTGCCAACTAATGGCTGTTTTTGTGTAAATTTTATGTTTTTTGTTGTTATTGTATGCTACTATTTTGTTATTTTTATTTAGTCAAAGCAACCCACCACCAGTTTGATTGAGTGTTACCTGGAATGCACAAAATAACAAAAAAAATATTTATGAGAATAAATAAAAATGTAGATGTTTTCTTCTCATTTAGAATTTCTCATTATTTCTAAGTATATCATCAAATTAAATATTCTGTTAAATGTCCCTTATGAGCTGTTAAATGCTGATAAATTTAACAAATCATTTTCAAACATTTGTTAAGGATAAATAAAGTATTTGTTTGATACTTGACTTATTTTTGCAAGCTGACACAGCTCTTAACAAAATGATGAAGACTGGGAAAATAAACCATGAAAAGACGTGAGACACTAACAGGACAATTATTAGAATTTGACTGATTAAAATTAGTAGCAGGATAATTTTTGTAAATATTCATGCTATTTCAGGGGGAGAGTGCAAAATAATAATAATAATAATAATGCAAGCAATGAAAAAAGTGAAAGAAATTCTGGATTCAGATGTTTCCACAAACATTTTATGGTGAAAGAAGGAAATAATGGAATAATATCTGAGTAACATGAGTAGGTGGCAGCTTCCTACGTTGCCAGTTCTCGTCCCCCTTTAGAATGAATACATTACTGTTGCATCATTTGTTTGTACTTTTTGTGTGTTGCTCTTTGTACTTAAGCCATAAACAATTGTAATTTAGAATAATCTTTTTGATATAATAGTCACATATGAAATACTGCATTCATGATAATACATATTTAATGTAATACATGTATATTTATGTATTAGCAAAACACAAACCAACTTTTAGCAGTTTTGATATTATCATTTTCAAAAGATTAAAAGCAGTTATGTATCTGTCTACTAGTAACAACATGGCAGCCCGTTTTCCCCACTTGTGTACTACGGTTGAAGTTTTTCTTGTGCATTCTTTCAGAGTTGGAAGAAGTACTCAGATCTTGTATTGAAGTAAAATTAGAGATGTAGTAATACTCTGTTACAAGTGAAATTCATGCATTCAAATTATTAGTATTAGCATCAAAATATACTTAAAGTATCAAAAGTAAAAGTACTCATTATGCAGAGCAGCCCATTTCAGAATAATACATGTATCAATCATTGGATTATAATTATTGTTGCATTACTTTTAATGTTGAAGCTGGAAAAGGTGGAGCTCATTATATACTTTATTGATTCCTGGGGGGAATTCACAAGCTACCCAGCAAATAAAGTTGTATCTATAATTTCACATCATAATCAACATATAGTTGATTATATTTAGTATCATTAATCTGAATATGAAAAGTAAGTGGAGTAGAATTATTAATAAATTAGCAGAAAATGGAAATACTCAAAATTGTACTCAAGTACAGTAGTTGAGTAAATATACTTAGTTACTTTCCACCACTGATTACAATTTTGCATGTATTAATTTAATTTAAATGCATTAGAGACTCATTTTCTTTAATTCTCCTTTCTATATTTCTGTATCAAACACTGGTCATACCAGTTTTGTTGACTAAATCTCATCAGCGTCTCACAGTAGACATGATGAGACAAGAATTGTGGGAGAACTGCGAACTAGATGCTGGAACAACAACATACTGGGTTTCATGTGAACATGTCATGTCTGGATTGAACCATTTGTTTTCCGTTTGAGATCACTTATTTATCATGAAGATGAGTACATTTCTATAAATACTCTGTATACCTTCATTCATAGACAGTGTTATAAAGCACCAAACATTACTGATGACGAACATTGTTAAGTTGTGCATGGCTCTTGTTAATATTCTAACTACAGTGAATAATGGTGAAACATAAAAAAATAAATAAAGCGTATGCATACCTTGTAGGCAGGAGAGCCATTCCTCCAGAGGAAGTCCAGATGTAAAATGCCCAGATACTCTTCACTGTTCAAGTACCTCCTTCTACTGTCTTCTGTCTCTCTCTGACTCTCTCTCTCTTAATGGAAAAAAGAAACTAACATCAAATGATGTCAGCCAACAGTCCCTGGAGATGCCAGTTGGCAGGCTGCCTGATTCTGTCAGATTTGTATAAAGTGAACCTGTAGCCACTAGCCCAACATTCCTTTCCAGCTATAACAGTAAAGAGTCAACAACACTTCACTAAATATATAAAATATCACTATTTTAAATAAACTGATAATAAGATTGCTGTACCAGGCTTAATGTGAAGCTTTTCTTCTTAAAAAACAAAACAATAAATCAAGCCTTTATTATAGCGACAGTAGAGTGATGACATGGTTTTCTGACCTTTTTAATACCTTCCTAGCTACAGGAGCTAGCAGTAGTGACAGTGCTTGCAATAGTTCTGATGGTGCTGACCATAGACTGTATATAAAGATGGACGACATGACAGCTTCCCAAAAGAGAAGTAAAAACATCTTGATTGCCCCCTGGTGGCTGGCTGCAGTATAGGTCATAAAGCCAGAATCCTCCATGTTAGTGGATGGGAGGTGAGCCAAACTACAAAGTCAAAGTACACGTCAAATATTTTTTTCCCAGAGATGGTTTCTGTCATTTTAGGTAGCTCTTATCACGCTGATGTCTGTTCAAGTGTTAATTTTTCTGATAATTTTGGTTTTAATTAGTTATTTGATGTTATAAAAGGGGGTGAAATGTCATAATTTACAGCTGTGAGTCTCTCTCGCTGACAAGCTGCGGCTGTGCTCGGCTCGTGATTGGTTCAGGCGGGTGACCTCAACACGTCTTCACCGCCCAATCACTATTGCGCAGACTCTGGCTCCAAATGACCATCTGACCATCTGAAAATCTAAAGGTGGCAGCTCCCATAACCAGAATATTTTGGCTTCATTTCTGTACAGTGGAAGGAAGTGGAGACGTGTCGTCTATTTTTATTTACAGTCTATGGTGCTGACAGAAACTTCCACAAAAAAAGGAGCCTCCTGTGCACACAAAAGACTTTTGTAAATTAAATTTAAGAGTTTTTAATACCTTCTAATACCTTTTATTTTTGAAAGAAACTGAATTCAATCCTTCTTAAGACTTTTCACGACCTGCAGATGCCCTGCAGGAAGTAAGGGTTGTACAAAATACCGGACTTTTGCCCAGGAGACTGGTGTTCACGTCCCATGTGTAACCAGAAATCATCATTGATTTATCACGAAACTTTGGTACTTAAGTTACACCACTTCCGGGGTTATTTTAACCCCACGGTCTTTTCCTAAACCTAATAAAGTATTTTTTGTCACGGAACTTCCGTACTTAAGTTACACCGCTTCCAGTCTGGCGTAACTTAAACACGATACTTTCCCAAACCTAACTAATTGGTTTTGTTGCCTAAACCTAAAATTGTATTCAAGTACAGTAGTTGAGAAAATATGATTAGTAACTTTCCACCACTGATTACAATTTTGCAAGTATTTACCAGGTTGATCATTTCCTAAACCTAACCAAGTAGTTTTGTTACCAAGTTGTTTCCTTTGAAGATGGAAGTTTATTTTGAAAAGACTGGAGCGGAAATTGACGCTGGACATTCATAGGAGAATGCACGAAAAATGAGGAATACGTTTTTGTAAGATATCATATGTACCCTTGTATGAGAATACATTGTGTCTGTAAATACATGCTAAACACTTTTAATGGTGCCAATTTGCCATAATGTAAAAAAATACAGGCTTAAAAATGGCTCCAATGGCATAATACATGTAGCAACAGCCCATTTGCTGCGCTTTTATGGGTCTTGCTCTCCTGATGGTTTTATTAATTTATGTCGTCATATTGGTTCCAAAATAGGCCTGCATGTTTCTGTCAGATTAGCACATTAGCAGAAATATTTTTTGACTCACTCCAATTTTACACAAATGTCGAAGTTCACATTGAGTTAATAAAGAAGGACCATTGTTAATGTTAACACCTGGAGTTTTCCTGCTAAGACCAGTCAAAATGCCTGTTGTGAAAACAAATACATAAAGTCATTCATGAAACCTTTAATCTTTTTCAATTTGTGGAATTCTAATGTAAAATAGCTCCAGCGACTTGCAACCCGCCCCACTATTTCCTCTCCAACATCCTCCTTCTTATCAATTTGACAGAGGCACAAAGCGACTCCGTCAAAATCCAGAGGGAATCGGTGTCATGCCAAACGAGAACTGTGAGGTGGGGCATCCGGCAAAATCCAGTTGAAATGAATCTGAACACATTCACACAAGTTAAACAACATATTCACTGCAAAATGCACAGTCTTTTCCACAAATGTGGAATGAAAGGCAACAAGATTAAATTAAGCAAAAACAAAGCCTCACAGTAATTTGATTTTGATAATAGGCCCCTGGAAATGGATGTTTGAACATACAACAGACCAAATGGCTGACAGATCATGAGTTACACATGAATACCTTAGAGATTTATTCTTTTTACTGCTGCTACATGTCAAACCTCTCATCTTTTTAGTTAGATGTTAGTGAGAAACTTTAGGAAATATCAATAATACAGTCGATATGGTGACTTGTTCACATTACATTAGCAGACTAACGTTAGTGTGATATGTTAATTGACTTCAATATATAGCTAAAGCTCACAGAAATGTATTCATTTTGTAAATAACCTTTCATGACTTGATGTATTGACAAGTTAGTGCTGCATAATAGTGCTTCACATATAGGAAAAGTCAGGGAATCACCAAAATAATGAGTTGAGGAATATGAGTTTCCAACAGGTTATGCCTTATGTCATGTCTTTGAATTAATGTTTGTATTGTTTAGTATAGTTCTTCAGATGTTCCATTGAGTTGATTACACAAAGTATACACATAGAAAGCTTAAGTAATGAGTGTTGATACTAAACTGTGTGTGTTGCGACTGAATAAATGTTTTGTTTATATGTCAAGATATACTGTACAAGGGGAAATATGAATGTAAATGTACACAAAGTACATGGATTGCCATACATGGGTACATGGGTTCTCTCATGTTAGCCTGCAGAGTGTGAAACTGCTTTGTGGAGCCAGTACAATGAAACAGATTCAGATACATACTGTGTGTCTGTGTCTTCATGGAGACTGTAAACATTAAAATCTGCTTCCATTACATTTCTTCTACAGATTACAGCCATTATCTCTGGTCATATCCATTATTTCTTCAAAAAACAGTATTAAACATCTTGTGATAGTACAGTTAAGCCATATAACAGCATTATTATTGTGTTAAGTCTTGTGAACATGAGACTCATATCCTGCATATAGCATTGATTTTTCCATATAAGCAGCAACAGAAGTGGATGTCATGTCACATCCGATCCTTTGCATTAAAAATGACCACAGTCTTAATTTGCTCCGTTCTGTTAATGTAAGTGGACACAACAGAGCGTTGATATGTGGTCATGTCTGATCCTCTGCGAGGATGTCTAGTCCTCCTGTAGATGGCGCTGACTTTCCTCCTAAAGTACTGCCCTGAGAAGACGTACAGCAGTGGGTTCAAGGTGCTGTTTAGAAACGCCAGATACACTGAAACCTGGCCTCCTATATCCAGAATGTGACCCCAGAGCTCCTCATCCAGCGCTCGGACATCACAGAGTGTGTCGAGGAAGGTGAAGACCTGGAAGGGACCCCAACATAGTAAGAATAGTAGTGTGACAGCATACACCAGTGCTGTTGCCTTTGTGTCATTAAAAGCAACACTTTCCCTTCTCAGAACTAAAGCCATGATTATGTTTCCACTGCTGAAAACAATGACAATAACAGGGAGTACAAAGCCCACCACATTCATCAGAATCTGATGGGCCAACTTCCAAGAGCTGTCATGACTGTAATCCAGTACACAGGACATTGTCTCCAACCCCTTGATGAACTTCACCTTTCTGTGAACCATGGTTGGAGTGCTCAGTATGACTGCTAATATCCACAGGATGGAGCAGATCACCTTGGCATAGAGTGTCCGTCTCAGCCACCTGGCCTTCATGGTCTTCACAAGCGCCAGGTAGCGGTCAACACTAATCATGACCAGCGTGTAGATGCTGGTGTAGAAATTGATGATGATGACGGAGTTGACCAGTTTGCATAAGGCATCTCCGTACGGCCAGTTGAAGCCGTTGAGGATGTACATGGCCCAGAAGGGGAGGCCACACAGGAGGATAAAGTCAGCCAGCGCCAGGTTGCTCAGGTAGATCTCCGCTACAGTCAGTCGATCCTTGTGGGCGAAGAACACCACCAAGACAAAGCTGTTAAAGAGGAGGCCTAGCAGGGATAAGGTGAAGATGTACGGAGGAATGATGGCGTGGACGAGCTCCCATTCTGCAGAGATGGGAAAGTCTGATGGACCGAATGGCGGGGACGCACTGCTGTTTTCAGACCATGGTGTCGCCACAGATACAAGCGTCGTTGGCTCCATGGGCTAGGAAACAAAATAATTATATGTCAGTAAAATCCTCTTATTTGATTTAAAGGAACAATGTGTAACATTTTGGAGGATCTATTAGCAGAAAATGGAATATAATATTCATAACTATGTTTTTTTTGGTGTATAATCACCTGAAACTAAGAATCATTGTGTTTCTGTTAGCTTAGAATGAACCCATATCTACATAGGGAACGGGTCCTCTTCATGGAGTCCGCCATGTTGCTTCGCCTTGTTTCTACAGTAGCCCAGAACAGGCAAACCAAACACTGGCTCTAGAGATAGCCTTTCATGTTTTTACGTTACCTTTAACACTGAGGGAAACAAACAGTAACACATTAACAAGTTGATTAACTTCCCTTTAGTTTTAACAAGACTTCAAATATTTGCCAAAATAACTTGTTGAAATTTGTTTGCATGTAGTACCTCAAAATCATTTCCTTCTATCAAAGAGGCTGAACAACTGACTACACTATTTCTTGTCAAGCTGAGTATTAAGATGATGTAACACCTGTCAGTATTGTTTAAAGTACAGACTTTGATGCTAAAAACAAAAAATAGGACGGGACATGAAAAGTTCTTACCGTACGTTTCACGAAAATGGTCCAAATGATAACGGACACGTCTACAAGTCTCATGTGTGTACACAGCGAGTCAGAGGAGAGATCTGCTCCAAGAGTTTTTGTATATAGTTGGATTCTTCCACACCCTTCGCCAAAGTGGTCAATATATCAACTTGTTTATGAGAGAGTCAAATCTCATACACATATTAGAGACAAGCTGAAACTGCAGTGCACTAACTGTGTCAAAGAGACTGTTCACCATCATCAGCGCTACTGCAGACTAGAAAGAAAGAAAGATAGCATAGCTTCATTATTACTAATGTTTAATTTTAAAGGAAGTATTATGTTATTACTTAAAGTATTACTTATGTGATACTGACACAGTGTTTTCATGCAGTCATAACAGCATTTCTCAACTCCAAAGGGAATTATTACGTGGAGTTGATATAAATGTGCTACCCATCCATCTGATTTAACCGATTAACGGGATTATTGTCTGTTTATATAGTTGGCAGTACCTGACGCTTTTATGTTGAGATATCAAGAATTCATTACTTGCTTTTCAATTTATAAACATAACAAATGTTTGCCTAAGTAATAAAACATGATTTATGTTCCTATTTATCATTGTACCCGTGTGTAATCCTATCCTAATCAATCGTAAATTTCAAGTCAAGCTGATGAAATGGCAAAAATAACAAATTTGACATGGCTTGAAAACAGATAATAATCAAATTGGTCAGAAGTTTTTTTTGTCAGTGTGCAATGTGAAGTGTCATCTAAAAATGAGTATGAGGCAGTCTGAAAAGTGAAGTCAATGCAGAAGTGCCTTAAACTTGCATTCTTTCTAATAGCCAGCAGGGGGCGACTCCTCTGGTTGCTAAAAGAAATCAGATTGTATAGAAGTCTATGAGAAAATAAGCCTTCATCTCATTTGATTTATTACCTAAGTAAACATTGTAAACAGGATTTTATGGTCTCAATTGCTGTTCATTTAGTAAATTATGGTCCGATTTAGAGTCAAATAGACCATAAAGCAGGGTATGCGTTAGGGCGTGGCTACCTTGTGATTGACAGGTCGCTACCACGACGTTGTCCGGTCTGGGAGTTGTCCGTGTTTTCGTCTTAGAATTCCTTGGGCACCTGAAAATATCTTATTCGGCGTGCAGTTTTACTTAGCTCCAACCTCTCATTTCACTTCAGTTTGCAAAAAAACAAGATGGTGACGGCATTGAACAAACCAATGGGTGTCATCACAGTGACTACGTCCACTTCTTATAAACAGTCTATGGTGTGAGGCTGCGGCATCCCTTTTAAGGTCAAAATGATCACAGCCCAGTTGAATCATACAGTCCATTAAGACATTCTGAAAGGGAATCTGGCTTGTTGTCATCGTAGAAACAATCCGTTCTTATCAAAAAAAAGACACTCCATGCTTCTAATTGTCAGCTAATGGATGATACTTTATTGAAGACAAGAAACACTCACACATTGTTGAATTATCTTGAAAAACATTAAAGTTATCTTTTTTAAAGCCTTAGTAGACATTTTTTCTTCAGGAATTCAAATGCTTTGTGGTTGATATATTGTTCACTCTATTTTTTAATATACTGATAGAGCAAAAGCCAAAGTTATATATTCACTCTTCACATACAGTACAGTGGCAGGATAACACAAAAACATGCTGGATTCACTTCAAATATTTTGTTGCATCAGTTGGAGTAAGAGCCAGTTTCAACATGAGAAGTTTCCCAAGAAAACAAACTCCAACATCTCAGAAAAACAGAAAAACAACTCAGCTTCATCATAGTAGCTATAGAAACAGAAAGCACAGCCTCAGATTACACCCCCCACCAAATTTAAGACAGCCAACTTTGGCTTTTGTTTAACAGAAGTGAAACTGCTCTGATTTAAAATAATCATAATCATATGACATCAAGTTCAAGACTGACAAACACAACACAGTACAGTATAATGGCAAATATTTGACAAAGTTAGTTCTAGAGGTTATTTTCAAATAAAGAGAATCTGAATTATTTTATCTCACAACAGATTACTTACAGAAGATTGATACCACTCTCGTGTTTGTACGGTAAATATGAAGTTGGTTAACTTAGCTTAGCATAAAGACTGGAAACAGAGAGAAACAGCTAGCCTGGATCTGTCCAAATGTAGTTAAATCTGCACTTCTAAGATCACGAATCAACACATTGTATCTCATTTAATTAATTCATACAAAAGTGTAAAAACTACATAGTATGGTTTTAAGGGGGGTTATGAAACACACATTTTTTTTGCTTTTTGTACGGAGTGACAAACTATATATTATGTTAATTAGTGAGCTTTAAAGCCAATACACAACAGTGGCGTTTTTTTCGTGCGATTAATTCACGTCAATATATTTTTTTAACTCCTTTTCTCGAAAAATAGAAGACAAATATTACGCTGCCAAAAAGCGACATACACATAAGTAGCGCACTCAATCTACTCCTTCCGTTCTTACCTTTCACAATAAAAGCCAAATTTTGTCACCTCACAACAAACAACAGGCTCTTTCCAGTCTTTATGCGAAGCTTAGCTAATAGATTGCAGGCTGTAGCTTCATATTTAGCCTCCAAACATGAGAGTGGTGTCAACTTTCTCATCTAACTCTCATCAAGAGAGCAAATAAAGTGTATTTCCCAAAATGTCAAACTATTCCTTTAAGTGGCAATGTGACTGTATGATGGTAAGTATATACAAAAGACACCATCTGTTAAATAAACTGATTTGTTTAACAGCTGTTTTTGGTCAAAGTATTCTCCATATGTGTTGGTAGATTTAGATTTTAGTACTCTCAGTTTGTTTAGTTGAGTTGAGATTGGCATTGGAATGACCGGACTTCCCCCACTGCCTTTTCCTCCTGCACAACACTAGTCTAAACACTTCCCGTGCTTTCTGTTTAAAGTGCTTCCCCACAATCACATACAGGAAGGGATTCAATGAGCTGTTACTATAGCCAAGGTAAGTCGTCAACTGGTTTCCAATGTCCAACACATACTCCCACGTACATCCAGAGATGATTTTGAAATGATCCAAGGTGTCCAAGAAGACCAGAACCTGGTATGGCAGCCAGCAGAGAACGAACACAGCCAGAACGACGAGAATGAGGTACGCCGCCTTCCTTTCCACGCTGCCTCTGCTGCCTTTTCTCATCTTCTGGCTGCTCCGAAGGACTTTAGTGATGTGGTAGCTACAGAAGGACACAATGGTAACAGGAATAAGGAAGCCTACTGTGCTGACAGTCATGTTGTAGCGCAGCCTCCAGCCTTCATGGGGATATGCTACAAAGCATGCGTCAATGCCCAGACTAGGGAAGAATTCCACGGAGCGGAAGAGGATAGCAGGGAAGCTGAGCAAGATGCCAGCAATCCAGATACTGAAGCAAATCCCACGTGCCCAGAAGGCCCGTCTCTCCCTCCCCTGTGTCAGGGGTCTAGTGAGGGCCAGGTATCTGTCTACGCTCACGAGTGTAAGGAACAGCACACTGCAATAATAATTCATCCCAATGACAATGTTGATAAGCTGGCACATGGGCTCCCCAAACCTCCAGTGGAACTTGTTGATAACGGTTGCCACCCAGAACGGCAGGCAGGAAACCATGAGGAGATCAGCTACTGCCAGGTTGCTCAGGTAGATGTCGGCCACAGAGCTGCGCCGCTTCTGGAGGCAGAACACACACAGCACAAAGGAGTTGCCGATCACGCCGAGGAGGCAGATGATGGACATGTAGGCAGGCTGCATGGTGTGAACCCAGTCCCATGCATCTGTGTTGTTGCAGACGAGCTCAGCTCTTGTGTCACTCTCCATAAGTGATGCGGATCACTGTGAGAGCTGTTGCACGGTAACAGCGATTTTAGAGTTAGAAAAGCAAGGGTGTGTTCAAAAAAGCTATATATAAAACCTTTTAACTGTGTAAACACAGGTTTAATGTCTGCGTTGCCACCTTTATGTCATGATTCAAGTTCCAAAGTGAGAAGGGATAATTGATTTACTGGAGTGTTAGTGATTTAATGGTGGTTTATCAGTCAGAGCACACATGCCGGCGTCCAAGAGGAGAGTCTTAGCAACAGATATTGTATGGAGTATTTCTATGATTGAAACCCAGGCCACAAATTCATACCTGCATGGACTTACAAACACATATTGTCTAATTACAAACACACACAATGAGAATTTATATATTAAAAGAACTGTGTGTAACATTTAGGGGGATCTATTGGCAGAAATGGAATAAAATATTAAAAAGTATGTTTTCTTTAGTGTATAATCACCTGAAAATAAGAATTGTGTTTTCATTACCTTAGAATGAGCCGTTTATATCTAAATATGCAGCAATTTCTCTTCACGGAACCAGCCGCCATGTTTCTATAGTAGCCCAGAAGGACCAAATCGAACACTGGCTCTAGATAGGGCCATTCACGTTTTCACGTTTTCCCGTCTGCCACCGTAGTTCTCTGACACGCTTGGCACACGGGAGAATTTCAGTTGGTTGCAATCTGCAACCTCACAGCTAGATGATGCCAGATCCTACACACTGCACCTTTTAAGTCAAACTGAAATTTGAATTCTGATCACTTTTTGTGTAAGGAAATATAAACTAAGCAGCCCTGTCACCTAAAACTGACGTTCACATACAACTAAACTGCATTCTATATTATGTTCGGACGGAAACGTATTTCGTTACAGATTATGTGTGTCTTTGACCTATCAAAAAATAAGTTTGCAAGTCTGCGGACGGCTGCAGCAAGTGACGTAGTACTACGAGCGATGCGCAGAGTAGGTGACATAGACACATACTATATTGAGCGACCGTCAATGAAAGGGAGAAAGCGGTGGGAAGGTTGGTGAATGGATCAAATTAACACACTGGACTTCCCCCTTTGAGACTGTCGTGAAACATAGTCATGTTAAGCCAAACCATGATATTTTTTATTAAATCTAACCCTGTAGGTTTGTTTCCTAAACTAAACTAAATTGTTCTGTTGCATTTTTGTTTTGTTTTGTTTCAATTTATAACGTTAACCACGTGTTTAAAACTGCGATTGTAAACCAGGAGAAAACACATTTCCCTTGAAACGTAATTGAGAATGCGGTTTAGGGAACAAAATGTTGTAGGAGACAAAGTACTAAGAAGAAACTAAGATGATACTGCAGCTATTGTGCATAATTTTCCCATTTTTCAGAGGAGATTAAAAACAATTTTGGACTTAGCTTCTAAGCTTCAGGAATATGGGGAGACTTTTCTCCTGGTAGACTGACATTTGAAGGCTGGCTTTACAAGGAGACACGCTGTCAACTTCCATGATGTTACTGACAAGTTTTTATTCCACTCAGAAAGTGTAATTTAGCAAGCTAGGCTAACCAGCATAATCCTGAAAGGCAGAACAAAATACATGGAACCAGGTCAAATGAGTATTTTTGGCATGCATTTTCCCGTCTGAGGTAAATTTGTCTGCCTGCATGTTTTTTTGTTCCACAACAATTTCCAGCTCTGGCAATGGTCGTGCAGCCTGACTCGTAAAACACAGATTTCCTGTTTGGCACGACATGCCCTCATTTTGGTGACAACTAGGGGTGTACTCTTAGCCACAGCCCACAATGAATCAACATTGGACCATTAAATTGGGTGTGGGGAGAAATGTAAAACGAGACAACTGATGTCCATGCAGCCAACAAAATGGAACATGTCTGTGTGTCAATGTCTGGAAACTCTTTGACAGGATCCTGTTTTTAACTCTGCAGACAATGAGTCAGAAACACCAGAAAAAAACATAGCAAGCACGTTGTGCACAGGATGAAGCACGTTTTTGTGCTCAACTCAACATTTAAATACGATATAAAGATTCAAGAGACATCCATAAAACCATATGTATGTTTTATTTGACCTGTTATGATCAAAGAAAAACAAATACTGGTACTATTTACAATCTGAGTTATCAGCAATACAAGACATACTGTATTTAGATAAATTATTTTACAGCAACCAGGCTGATTTAGATCTCACCACCTGTACATTCAAGATACAGATGTTTGCACATGTTTGCAACAAGAGGACAGCTGTAGTTTATTGCATGTGATGAAACAGTTACATACATATATAACTACATTTCTTAAAAATGATTAAGCTCGATATCTTTCTGAGAAGAAGTATTGTCAAAGATTGATTTGAGGAAGGGTGATTTGGTCCCATTACAACACAATTACATCCACTGCAAATCTAATAATAAATTTAGCTTATCATTGGAATCATTTAGATTTGCGCAAATGCCTGTTCACCGCAGTCATCTTTCTACAAAGTCTATTTTTAAGGGGAAGAGTGCTTTTGAAAGCAGTATTTTATACCAACGTCTTCAATGTAGAGGACATGTTTGATGAACGTGAGGACTCAATGGTGGCTGTTCTCCTAATTCTCCACTGCTTGAAGAGCTCACAAACTTTTTTACGGAAGTTCTTTCCTACAATGACGTAGAGGACGGGGTTGAGGACGCTGTTGAAGAAGGCCAAGTAGGTGAAGATCTGATTACAGATGTCTAGGACGGACTCGAGGTGACACCCTCCCAGGACTTTAGCTCGTACGAGCACGTCCAGCATGGTGACCACGTGGAACGGCACCCAACAGACGAAGAACGCCAGGAGGACTGCCAGCATCAGAGTGGTGGCCTTCTGCTCCGTTCTCTCAGCATTGAACCTCTCTATCGCCTGGATCTTCAAAGCCTGAATAATCTTGATGGTGCAGAATGAGATGATCGAAATGGGGATGACGAATCCAAAAACGATCAACATCCCATCAAAGAGCAGCAACAAGGTGTGGTTTGGGTAGTTGAGAATGCATACAGTACCATAATCAGGAAAATATTCCACTTCCCTAAAGACGAGTGTGGGGACACTCAGAATCAAGCCAAAACACCACATCAGCAGACAGCCCATTTTGGCATATTTTGGCCTACGCATTCTACCATGGGACAGCGGGTGCACCAGTGCTACATAGCGATCTACGCTAACTAGAATGAGGAAGTAGATGCTGCTGTAGGCGTTCATCTTAATACCCAGGTTGACGACTTTGCACAGGAACACACCAAAAGGCCAATTGAAACCGTTGGATATGTAGACAGCCCAGAAAGGCAAACAGGACACCAGGATGAGGTCAGCAGCAGCCAGGTTGCTCAAGTAGATCTCGGCCACGGTGCAGGCCTTCTTGTGGAAGCAGAAAACCATCAGGACAAACACGTTGAACATGATTCCCAGCACGGCGATGAGCAGGATATACACTGGCTGTCCGATGTAGAGCCACTCCCAGTCGTACATATCAGGGCATTCTGTGCCATTGGTGTTGTTTTGGTCTCCATATAAAGCTGTGGTGCTGAAGTCTGGGACACTGTGGAGAACATAAAACAAAGATAGTTAAACGTCATCATGGCAACAAAAATACTTTTTCGAGTCAGATGGGAAGATCGACACCACTCTCATGACTGAAAACGGTTGGAAACAACTGCAGTAACCTGGCTCTGTCCAAAGGTAACAAAATCCAAGCTGTTAAGATGAACACAACAGCTTGTACAGCCTTTTCATTACTTTCACAGGGCTGACACATTGAGACAGACAACCATTGCCGCTCACATTCATACTTATGGGCAATTTAGAGTCAACATTGTCTTTGGACTGTATGGAGGAAAACGGAGAACCCGGAGAAAACCCACCAGAACATGCAAACTCCACACAGAAGAGCCCCAAGTCCTGCGACCCTCTTGCTGTGAGGCAACAGTGCTAACCACTGCACCACCGTGCAGCCCTGTGCGAACATGAACATGACTGTAGTAATTGAGCTTCTACAGATGGCTCATCATAAGCCTGTGAGCTCTCTAACTTCGTCACATGCACCACCAGCAGCCCTGCCTCTTTCCATAATTTGATAAGTACTTCCATTTTACCTTCGTCTAAATTACGTAGAACAGTAGTCACCATGTTACAATAATGGGCAACATGCTTGGCCCTGTTCACCTTAATTTCCCTAAGGGCATTTAAATTTGCATTACACAATATGAGATATCATCTTAGTCGTTCGGGAATCTGTTTTTGCACTGAACCGTTACGTCAAAGTCAATCATATTTTTAAATGATACGCACATGAGAATGTTTCTGAATGTATTAAGAATCAAGAACAATCAACAGAGCTGCACTTTAAGAGTGTAGGTCTACATCAAATGTGTCACAGAGTTGTTTGTTTTTTATAACTGTACTATAAGTAGAAGATATCAGCTCTGTGTCAGTGAATGCATAAGCAACTGTTGCAAATACGTACTTTACAATAACTAAATGTTTGTTATAAAATGTTTTCTTTAATGTATCTTCTTATAATTGGGGCCAAAACTGAGCTCATATATGATCCACCGCAATCAATGTAATTTTCATTCAATTTTCCATTCCATCAACACATCGATTACTGATATTTTTGTGTATCAGCATAGTACAATAAAAGCATTTAACCAAAATGTATATAGCAAAAACAAAAGGGGGCACACTAACATTAAACATGTTGAGAGGAATTTCTGAGATGGTAAAAGACAAGTCTCTACTGGTAGATTCTATTCAGGTTTTCCATCTCCTAGTATGTTTTGCTGTATTTAACTGTATTGTTCACTGTTGTGTATCAATATATTTTGTTACCCAACACATCTTGACGTATAATACATCTGAGGACATGCAAATATATTTTGAACAAGTTTCTGTACATAGTTATTGACATAAAAATATTATAAAACACAACACTACTGTTTCAATTCTCAATGTTAAAGAGGAGATAATGTATCAATGGTCCCATTACAACACAATTACATCCACTGCAATGTGAAATGTTTCACAATATATAAACGAAAGGAAACTCATACATACCTTGTTGGTTGAAGAGTCATTCCTCCTGAGTAAGTCCAGATGTGAACCGTCCAGATGCCCGACTACACTGTTCCAGTAACACTCCTTTACTTTTCTCAGTCTGACTCTGACTCGCCCTCTTCTACGGTAAGGAACTGCAATTAAAAGGATGTCAGCCAACTTCAGTCTTTATGTGCTCTCTCTCTCTCTCTCTCTCTCTCTCTCTCTCTCTCTCTCTCTCTCTCTCTCTCTCTCCTGTTTGTCCCCTGCACCTCTTTTCAAATAAATATCTCATTACAAAAATGTCTTACATGTGAGCATAGTGATGTTATATCCTCAGCATTGAAGTGGAGCAGATGTGTGCTTGGACTATGATGAAAGCCACTTAACCCTCTGAGACCCGCAGGATCGCGGATGATCCCAACCGACTTTACTGTCTTTCAGAGGCTGTAGCAAGTTCAGTTTAAGGGCTAAAGTGAAGGTACTGATATTATATGAAACTAGAAAACCGAAGGAATCCATTAGTGCCAACCATGCTAGCAGTCATGCCATCTTGTCAGGAAGGAGGATAAATAACGCTCGAAATTTGGGCTGAATTTTGGAAAGGAAAAACTGGCATGATAATTTTCAAAGGAGTCTCTTGATCTCGGACCTCAAGATATGTGACTGTAAATGGGTTCTATGGGTACCCACGAGTCTCCCCTTTACAGACATGCCCACTTTATGATAATCACATGCAGTTTGGGGCAAAACCTATGTACTTTTTTGCATGCAGTATAAATGTGTTGTTTTTGCCTATTCTAAAAATGGTTTGAATATTTCTGTGTATTTGGGTCCCTAAACAGTCTTGGAATTACATAAATAGGGTATCACTGTAATGCTGAGACTCCTGTGGATTCAATGAGCCCAAACTGTATTCATGTGTGATGATGTTAGACCCCATAGTAGCCATTTCATTATAGTGAGACCATTTTTTGTAATTTGATCTAACTGTATAAAATGACCTGTGGTGACCTCTAGGATAATCACAGCCTCATGAATCTTTACAGCCACAAACTAAAGATCTAGAGCATTCAGAGGATGAATGGCTTTCCTAGCTAGATTAACAAAAAGGGGGGTTCTGAGCAGTTTCCAGAACGGAAGTGCTCACCATCCAATCACTGAAAAATGTAGTTCTTGCAGAAACCTCAAACTATTAAAAGGTTTTGATACCAAATCACAGCATGGCTTTTCTATGGTGTTCCTCAAGGTCTTGGTGTCTTAATGTGGTATTTTGGAGTGATTTTTGATCATTTTTATCAATTCTCGAGTCGTAAAAAAAGATTACATTTTGCACCAAATCTGTGTAAAAAAATGGTATCAACCCAAAAATTGCTGCAAGAACTTATGACACATAGTAGAGCATGGGAATGGCCATCATATACTTCAGTCATAATGTTCTTAGCCCTTATACACTTTTCCAATTTATTTTAAATTAATAAATAATTCATTCATTCATTCATTTAATTATTTCCAATTTATGACTAGAACAACTTGACACACAGTGCTGAGCTGCATCTCAATTTAATTTTCAGGTTCCCAGCTTTCAGATGATGTACACCACTTCTATGTGACATATACTGCTGACCCCTAAAGACCCACTGTACCCCCCTAAAAAAGACAAAAACGGGTCTATTGTGGCTCTCAGAGTGTAAATGAATTTATGTACTGCTCATTGTGCATTAGAGACAAATGAATCCATTTCCTGCACTGCATTGTGTTTATGTAAGATTGCTATTACAGTGAATAACTCTGTGAGAGTCGGGTCTGAAGTACATTTTAATGGCTTCAGAAGTGCGTTATGATAGGGACACTGTTGGTTGGTTCCTCAGGGAAACATGTCTCTAAACGTGCTCCTAATAAAGATTCAAGAGACATCCATATAACCATATGTATGTTTTATTTGACCTGTTATGTTCAGAGAAAAACAAATACTGGTACTATTTACAATCTGAGTTATCAGCAATGCAAGATATACTGTATTTACATTAATTACTTTACAACAACCAGGCTGATTTAGATCTCACCACCTGTACATTCAAGATACAGATGTTTGCACATGTTTGTAACAAGAGGACAGCTGTAGTTTATTGCATGTGATGAAACAGTTACATACATATATAACTACATTTCATAAAATTGATTAAAGCTCAATAATAGTTGAGAAGGCGTATCGTCAAAGATTGATTTGAGGAAGGGTGATTTGGTCCCATTACGACACAATTACATCCACTGCAAATCTAATAATGAATCATCATTGGGATCATTTACATTTGCGCAAATGACTGTCCACCACAGTCATCTTTTTACAAAGTCTATTCTTAAGGGGAGCAGTGCTTTTGAAAGTAGTATTTTATACCAACGTATTCAGTGTAGAGGACAGCTTTGATGAACGTGAGGACTCAGTGGTGGCTGGTTTCCTAATTTTCCTCTGCTTAAAGAGCTCACAAACTTTTTTACGGAAGTTCTTCCCTACAATGACGTAGAGGACGGGGTTGAGGATGCTGTTGAAGAAGGCTAGGTAGACGAAGAACTGAGTGCAGATTTCTAGGACGAACTCGAGATGACACCCTCCCAGGACGTCAGCTCGTACGAGCACGTTCAGCATGGTGACCACGTGGAACGGCACCCAGCAGATGAGGAATGCCAGGAGGACCGCCAGCATCAGAGTGGTGGCCTTCTGCTCCGTTCTCTCAGCATTGAACCTCTCTATCGTCTTGATCTTCAAAGCCTGAATAATCTTGATGGTGCAGAATGAGATGATCGAAATGGGGATGATGAAGCCAAAAACGAACAACATCCCATCAAAGACCTGCTGCACCGTTTGGCTTGGGTAGTCCAGAAAACATTGATTTTCCACTCTCCTAAAGACGAGTGTGGGGACACTCAGGAGCAAACCGAAACACCACATCAGCAGACAGCCCAGTTTGGCATATTTTGGCCTACGCATTCTACCATGGGACAGCGGGTGCACCAGTGCCTCATAGCGATCTACGCTAACCAGAATGAGGAAGTAGATGCTGCTGTAGGCATTCATCTGAATGCCCATGCTGACAACTTTGCACAGGAACACACCAAAAGGCCAATTGAAACCGTTGTATACGTTGACGGCCCAGAAAGGCAAACAGGACACCAGGACGAGGTCAGCAGCAGCCAGGTTGCTCAAGTAGATCTCGGCCACGGTGCAGGCCTTCTTGTGGAAGCAGAAAACCATCAGGACAAACACGTTGAACATGATTCCCAGCACGGCGATGAGCATGATATACACTGGCTGTCCGATTTTGAGCCACTCCCAGTCGTACATATCAGGGCAATCTGTGCCATCGGTGTTGTTTTGGTCTCCATTTAAAGCTGTGGTGCTGAAGTCTGGGACACTGTGGAGAACATAAAACAAAGACAGTTAAACATTATCATGGCAACAAAAACACTTTTTCGAGTCAGATGGGAAGATCGATACCACTCTCATGACTGAAAACGGTGGAAACAACTGCAGTAGCCTGGCTGTGTCTTGTACAGCTCTTTTCATTACTTTCAAACAGTGTGAACATCCATCCATCCATCCATTATCTGTAGCCGCTTATCCTATTCAGGGTCGCGGGGGGGCTGGAGACAATCCCAGCTGACATTTGGCGAAGGCAGGGTACACCCTGGGCAAGTCGCCAGACTATCACAGGGCTGACACATTGAGACAGACAACCATTGACGCTCACATTCACACCTACGGGCAATTTAGAGTCAACATTGTCTTTGGACTGTATGGAGGAAATCGGAGAACCGGAGAAAACCCACCAGAACATGCAAAATCTACACAGAAGGGCCCCAAGTCCTGCGACCCTCTTGCTGTGAGGCGACAGTGCTAACCACTGCACCACTGTGTAGCCCTGTGTGAACATGAACCTGACTGTAGTAATTGAGCTCCTACAGATGGTTCATCATAAGCCTGTGAGCTCTCTAACTTCATCATAAAACAGAGCAGCGTATTTAAATGTCCATCTCCACACTATATATATCTAACTGCTATTAGGACTACTAATTGCTGCATTGCAACCTTTACATGCACCACCAGCAGCCCCGTGCGAACATGAACATAACTGTAAATTGAGCTTCTACAGACGGCTCATCATAAGCCTGTGAGCTCTCTAACTTCGTCACATGCACCACCAGCAGCCCTGCCTCTTTCCATAATTTGATAAGTACTTCCATTTTACCTGCGTCTAAATCACGTAGAACAGTAGTCACCATGTTACAATAATGAGCAACATGCTTGGCCCTGTTCACCTTACTGTCCCTAAGGGCATTTGACTTTGCTTTGCACAATATGAGATATCATCCTAGTTGTCCAGGAATCTGTTTTGCACTGAACCGTTACGTAAAAGTCAATCATATTTTTAAATGATACGCACATGAGAATGTTTCTGAATGTATTAAGAATCAAGAACAACCAATAGAGCTGCACTTCAAGAGTGTAGGTCTACATCAAATGTGTCACAGAGTTGTTTGTGTTTTATAACTGTACTATAAGTAGAAGATATCAGCTCTGTGTCAGTGAATGCATAAGCAACTGTTGCAAACACATACTTTACAATTACTAAATGTTTGTTATAAAACGTTTTCTTTAGTGTATCTTCTTATAATTGGGGCCAAAACTGAGCTCATATATGATCCACCGCAATCAATGTAATTTTCATTAAATTTTCCATTCCATCAACACATCGATTATTGATATTTTTGTGTATCAGCATAGTACAATAAAAGCATTTAACCAAAATTGATATAGCAAAAACAAATGGGGGCACACTAACATTAAACATGTTGAGAGGAATTTATGAGCTGGTAAAAGACAAGTCTCTACTGGTAGATTCTATTAGGGTTTTCCATCTCCTAGTATGTTTTGCTGTATTTCACTGTATTGTTCACTGTTGTGTATCGATATATTCTGTTACCCAACACATCTTGACGTATAATACATCTGAGGACATGCAAATATATTTTGAACAAGTTTCTGTACATCAACTCGGAAAAAAAAGTTTGGAAATTTGTGTTTGATGGATTATTTCTCTGTTGTTACAATGCTAATTGGCATTGTATTTTACATGGTTGGAAAGGCTGTGTATTTACCTTTACAATGATGTCCAACTTGTAAGGATCATACATTTGTGTTATGAGCAGCATAGCTGATTATGTGGGTAGCGCTCAAGTGAAATTTGCCAAAATTCTCTGCCAATGCTAAACAATGTATTCTCCTATTGGTATTGACTCTTGTTTTGAGCTACAGGTGCTGCCAATCAGGTCTGGCCTGTTGGCCGCTGCGCCCTACTAAAGTGATAATTTGGTGTCTGCTACAAGCATTAACATGCCACATTGATCTAATCTGGATAAACCCGTGCGATGAGGCAAGATGAATCCTGTTTGAGGAATGGAACGCCATCCCACAGCAACGTGGGACCAGGTTGGTGACCAGCATGAGGACGAGGTGCCAGGCTGTTGTGGCTGTGTATGGATCTTCCACCCGCTACTGAGGCTCCTGAAGGTGTATTAAATTAATAAAGTGTAAAATAGCCTTTATGTCTTGTTTGTTCCTGGTTACTGATAGAGAGTTCAGTCATCCAATCCACCAAACAACTCAAAACAAGAGTCAATACCAACAGGAGAATACACTGTTTACCATTGGCAGAGCATTTTGGCAATTTTTCTTGGGCGCTACCCACATAATCAGCTGTGCTGCTCATCCCACAAATGCATGATCCTTACAAGTTGGACATCATTGTAAAGGTAAATAAACAGGCTTTCCAACAATGTAAAATACAATGCCAATTAGCATTGTAACAACAGAGAAATTATCCACCAAACACAAATTTTAAAACTTTTTTTTTAGTTTAGTTTAGTTATTGACATAAAAATGATTATAAAACACAACACTACTGTTTCAATTGTCAATGTTAAAGAGGAGATAATGTATCAATGCTAATGTGAAATGTTTCACAATATATAAACGAAAGGAAACTCATACATACCTTGTTGGTTGAAGAGTCATTCCTCCTGAGTAAGTCCGGATGTGAACCTTCCAGATGCCTGACTACACTGCTCCAGTAACACTCCCTTACTCTCCTCAGTCTGACTCTGACTCGCCCTCTTATATGGAACTGCAATTAAATGGATGTCAGCCAACTTCATCTGTGTGCTCTCTCTCTCGCTCTCTCTCTCTCTCTCTCTCTCTGCTTTCTCTTTCTCACCTGTTTGTCCCCTGCCCTCCTCTGAAGATCACACACATGTCTATATGTTTGTGATCTGGCGTAGTTAATGTTTATTTGCTTGATGTTTTATCGTTGGATAAAGATTTTCCAGTATGCAGCCACTTGAGCTGGAAGGTAAAGTTTTAAAATGGGTGGGTGACGTCTTAGTCTAAATATACTGCGGGTATTATAGAGAATTTAAGCAGAAGCCACATTTTTGGAATTATTGGATATTATGTGGGAAATAATAATGATAATCACAATCGTTTCAAATAAATATCTCATTACAAAAACGTCTTACATGTGAGTATAATGATTTTATATCCTCAGCATTGAAGTGGAGCAGATGTGTGCTTGGACTTTGATGGAAGCCATTTGAGACCCGCAGGATAACTAATAATTTGATAAGTACTTCCATTGTACCTGCGTCTAAATCACACAGTA
Organism: Sebastiscus albofasciatus; assembly: GCA_916701655.1. Classification (NCBI taxonomy): domain Eukaryota; kingdom Metazoa; phylum Chordata; class Actinopteri; order Perciformes; family Sebastidae; genus Sebastiscus; species Sebastiscus albofasciatus. Next base: position 23,407 of record CAKAOI010051163.1, read on the forward strand.
TGATGTTCACATACAGTCAATAGATCACCTTCACTGTCTGTGACATATTCTACACATGTCCAGACATGTAAACTGCAGTAAAGTCTTGCTGGTATGATGTTCATATACAGTCACTAGATCCCTTTCACTGTCTGAGACATATTCTACAGATGTCTAGACATGTAAGCTGTATTATGTAGCTGATATGATGTCCATATACTGTCAATAGATCACCTTCACTGTCTGTTTCTGCTGGGACACGCAGCTGCCCGCATGAGACGCGAGTCTATTTTATAGAATAGAAGGGTCGCCTATTTTACACGCGAGCCGCTCGCGTCTCGGCGGCGTGTCCCAGCAGAAACAGACAGTGAAGGTGATCTATTGACTGTATATGAACATCATACCAGCAAGATTACTACAGTTTCCATGTCTAGACATCTGTAGAATATGTCTCAGACAGTGAAAGTGATCTAGTGACTGTATATTAACTTCATATCAGCAAGACTTTACTACAGTTTCGAGGTTTATCTGTAGAATATGTTACGGAGATGAAAAAAAGTGAAGTTAAGAAAACTTGTTTTTAAATCAACACTCAGGCGTTTTTTCTATAGACAGAATCCCTTCATTTGTTAACATGAGGCTTTTATTCTGAAATATGAGCAGTCAGTGCTGTGGAACACGCAGTCACTTTGGGAGTTCAAAAAATTGATAAAGTTTGGGGTTTAAATCAACACTTCTTGCTTTCATTTCGAAATAAAAGCCCTAAAGCGGGTTTTCTTTGTACAGAATTCCTTCATTTGTTAACACGAGGCTTTTATTGTGAAATATGTGCCAGACAGTGATGTGGAACAAGCAGTGACTTGGAAAGCATCATAAATGAATACAGTACGAGTTTTCATTGTGGATTAATACTATTATTTATTAATTACCACACGTTTCTGAACCTTTCTCTGTCTAAAATAAATATCAATTATATTTATCATGAAGTTAAATGGCCATTAAAAGGCAAACTCTATGTAGAAAGAAAGGGCTGTCAGCAGCAGCAGAAACACAGCTGACAGGTAGCCGACAGGCTCCTGGGACGCAGCTAACTCGCGTCTGGTGTGAACACCCTAGGTGTGCATCACGCAGCCACGACTCGACGCTGCTGTCACGCGAGTCATGCATGCAGTGTTTTTATGGCTTTAGGCAGTGGTTACTGTGGGAAACATGTCTAAACGTGTTCCTGCAGATGGAAGCATTGTAAAGTCACACATCCTTGACAGAGCATTATGATGTGATTTGCATATTTTTACTGTTTACCTTGTGATCACTATGATAAAATGATTGTTGCCATTTCACAAAAGCAATTTGTGAGCACTGCTTCCTGGATCATATTTTATCATGACAGACACAAGTTTTCTTTTTTCTGTTTTTTTTTTTTACGCCTAGAAACACACGTGTGCACAATGAAGCTTTGGCATTCCTGCTGCTTCTATAGGCAGTCTATGATCATCCATTTCAAGCGCCTCTCTAAGGTGAAAGAGAAGACATTTGAAAACATGACCTACCTTCAACTTAATGTGTCCACAACCTAAGAACCTGCAGGTTGCACGTCTAACGCGAGGATGGGTGTGCTTTCACCTGGTGTGACTCATCGAAAACCACAGGATTGGACTAATAATGGTGGCTGGTGTAGGCTTCTCTTCTGTCTGCTCTTCTCTTGCTGTAGGCAAGGTATATTTTATGAGTAGAGAGGGTAAATAGCAAAGTTCTTAACCCCTACCATTCTGCCCTCTTTTTTATTGGGGTGTTACAAAGATTTGGTTAGAAGAATTTATTAAAATGATCAATAATCCCTCCAAAATACCACATTATGAAATACATCCTCTGAATGCCTTAGGTCTCTAGTTTGTGGCTGTAAAAGTTTCTTGAGGCTGTGATTATCCTCGAGGTCACAACAGGTAATTTTATACAGTGAGATCAAGTTTAAAAAAATGGTCTCACTACAATGAAATGGCTACTATGGGGTCTAACATCATCACACATGAATACAATTGGGTTCATTGAATCCACAAGAGTCTCAGCTTTACAGCAATACCCAATTTATGTAATTCCAAGACTGTTTAGGGACCCCAGTATGCAGAAATATTTAAATACACCATTTTAGTATAGGCGAAAATAACACACACATTCATACTGCATTAAAAAAAACTGCATGTGATTATCATAAAGTGGGCATGTGTGTAAAGCGGAAAGTCGTGGGTACCCATAGAACCCATTTTCATTCACATATCAAGGTCAGAGTTCAAGGGCCTCCTTTGAAAGTCGCGATGCCAGTTTTTCCTCGCCAAATTTTAACATAACCTTGTAGCACTATTTAGCAATCTTCCCAACAAGCTATAATGACATGATTGGTACCAATGGATTCCTTAGGTTTCTAGTTTCATATGATATGATATGATGAAACTCAACCCAAAACAAACCTCTGAAAGAAAGAATAGTGTCCGCGCATGCCGGCGGGCCGTCGGAAACAATTCACCCATTTGGTATCGTCTGGCACACTCATCATCCATTGTTGCTCTCCTGCTCTATAAGGACACAGATCCTTCCCCTCTGTGTGATGTCAATATTGACTCTCCAGTCTCTTCCTAATCTACCAAACTAAGATTTATAATAGACCGATTACACTATCAAATTTTTCTGTACACAAATAGACATGTGTGTCTGTCGCTGTGTGTATTACTAACAATGCAGGATGATGGACTTGTGGCTCAATCATCACGCCTGTGGTTATCAGCTCTTATCAGAGGACTGATGATCTTCACTTATCTCAGAGGCAGCATTTGGATGAACAACATGGCAGTTTGAGAGACATTAAGAGCTAAATAGGGAGAACGCACTTTAAACCCACGGCCATTTTCAAGTTGGCGTTGGTAAGAATAGACAAAAGGCTTAAAACCAGTCAATAATGTATGCAAACTGAGCTGGTGTATCATATTCATGTGATGAGGGTGCAGTAGATACATGACCATGGCTGCGGTCTTTCTTAAAGTAATGTTACAAGGAGGAATTTGCCACTTCCTGTTGGTCCCGAACACGAACAGACATTGAAGAACCCCTCTCATGATATCCTGTAATGTATACTTTTAGAAGTGTAACTATTATTACAGGGTCGGTGGGGGGGGGGAAACTGCTTTAGACTGGCACTGTAGCCAGTCTAAAGCAGTTTGCATCCAGTTGTAGAGTTCAAGTTGGAGCTGGCGCCATTCTTGCCATCTTTCACCCACCATTAGTTTCCCCATGACCTACAATCTAATAACAGTCAAATCATGAGACTTCCTGGTATTGCAACGGTGTTCTCTATCGTATCGAGACTATCTCTCCAGCTTACATATTCCATATGTATGGGGAATGACCTCACTTAGGTCAGGTGACGTGGATACTTATTTAAGACACACCGGCACTGCCGGCCAGAGTCTATAAAGCGCATGCGCTGGCATGGGATCATTGCCATTTTGATCTCCACTTTGGTGCAGAGCGTGTGATACAAAAAACCCCCCAAAAAAAACGAACTCAAACCAGAATATCAGGGTTACAGCACTGAGTCCACTTAGGCAAGGTAAGGCAAGGCAAGGCAAGGCAGTTTTATTTGTATAACACATTTCAACAACAGGGCAATTCAAAGTGCTTTACATAAACATTCAAGAACATTGCGACAAAGTGCAAAAGAACATTAGGACATAATTAAAACAGTTACAAAAACATAAAAACATTAAAGATTAGAAAATAAAAACAAGCTAAAAATAAAAGCTAGGATAGAAGCTAAAATAGAATATAACACACAAGACCAAAAGCTCTAGTGCAGTATAAGATCATTATCTGGTTTAATTAAAGGCAGCAGCAAACAGGAAACATGGTCAGCTCAATCTACCTTCACCAGATTCTACCGCTTAAATGTTGCAGCCGTCACCTCCTTTGGTGAGTTGGTGCTGGGTGCAACCCGGATGTGAATTGATCCTACCTGCCCATAGGGCTAGGCACTTTATCAGGTCCCCCTGTTGGGGTGATAAGTGTCTCCCCTCAGTCAGCTTAGCGTCTTGCGGGCTGACCTGAGCGGCTTTTCCTCCCAGTACAGGCCTTAGCGTCTGGCAGGGCCTGTTAACTGGTTGGAGTGTAAATAGTGTACATTTGTAAATAGTTCGTCTGTTGAGGTGTACATAATTATTGGTCTGCACCGTCTCCTCACAGTGTGTTTTACAGAGTTCCCCATACATATGGAATATGTAAGCTGGAGAGATGGTCTCGATACGATAGAGAACGTTTGGTTACGGTGTAACCTTTGTTATCTATCTCTCCAGTATGAGGCCGCTCGGAGACGCGTTACGATCAAATCTAGCATTGATCCCACGCCAGCGCATGCGCTTTATAGACTCGCGTCTGGGCGTGGCCGGCAGTGCTGGTGTGTCTTAAATAAGTATCCATGTCACCTGACCTAAGTGAAGTCATTCCTCATACATATGGAATATGTAAGCTGGAGAGATAGTCTCTCGCTCAGAGAACAAAGGTTACACCGTAACCAAACGATATTGTTCCCTCCTTTTCTCAGCCACCCTTTCCTTTTTTTTTTCTTGAAATGATAAGAATCAAAATCAGACATCTTATTTGATGGATATCCATTATACACTTGTCTAACTGACTGGTCTATGTACCACTGAGTGTATTGTGCGCTATTACCGTTCCACTTATGACACTTTTCCAAGACATTTTCTTGGAACCAAACAGCATGGGAAACTGGATATCCCAACAATAGAATTCGGGCTGAAGGATGGGGTGGAGCCATGAAATTAATTGCATGAACCGTCTCTCCCTAAGAAATGTCTTTTGGCACACTATTTTATTCATTGTGTTGTTTTACCAGAATGACCTGCACTGCTGCTTCCCAGAAATGACTCCATGCTCTCAACTGTTTACCAATAATTCGGTGGCAAAACGCTAAACAACATGGCAGTTTGAGAGACATTAAGAGCTAAATAGGGAGAACGCACTTTAAACCCACGGCCATTTTCAAGTTGGAATTGATTAGAATAGACAAAAAGCTTAAAAGCAGTCAATAATGTGTGCAAACTGAGCTGGTGTGTCATATTCATGTGATGAGAGTGCAGTAGATGCATGACCATGGCTGCGGTCTTTCTTGAAGTAATGTTACAAGGATGAATTTGCCACTTCCTGTTGGTCCCGAACACGAACAGACATTGAAGAACCCCTCTCATGATATCCTGTAATGTATACTTTAGAAGTGTAACTATTATTACAGGGTCGGGGGGTGCACTGTAGCCAGGCTAAAGCAGTTTGCATCCAGTTGTAGATTTTAAGTTGATGCTGGCACCATTCTTGCTATTTTTCACCCGCCATTAGTTTTCCCATGACCAACAATCTAATAACAGTCAAGTCATGAGACTTCCTGGTGTTGGAACAGTGATATTGTTCCCTCCTTTTCTCAGTCACCCTTTCCTTTTTTTTCTTGAAATGATAAGAATCAAAATCAGACATCTTATTCGATGGATATCTGTTATACACTTGTCTGATTGATTGGTCTATGTACCACTGAGTGTATTGTGCGCTATTGCCCTTCCACTTATGACACTTTTCCAAGACATTTCCTTGGAATCAAACAGCATGGGAGACTGGATATCCCAACAATAACATTCAGGCTGAAGGACGGGGTGGAGCCATAAAATTAATTGCATGAACCGTCTCACCCTAAGAAATGTCCTTCAGCATGAACCGTCTCACCCTAAGAAATGTCCTTCAGCATGAACCGTCTCACCCTAAGAAATATCCTTCAGCATGAACCGTCTCACCCTAAGAAATATCCTTCAGCATGAACCGTCTCACCCTAAGAAATGTCCTTCAGCAAACTGTTTTATTTATTGCGTTATTTTACCAGAATGACCTGCACTGCTGCTTCCCAGAAATGACTCTATGCTCTCAACTGTTTACCAACAATTCGGTGACAATGCTAAAACACACTGCCAATGAAAACATTCATGTGTTTTAGTGTGGTTTGTCATCTGAAGCCATGTGCTTGTCCCTCCTAAAGTTAAAGTATAATAGGCCTTTTGTATTGTAGACAGTTTTCATGAGTAAGTTTTTTCCACTGAACAGAAAAAAAATTCTGCTAAGTGCTGACAGGAAGTTCAGTGGTTTAACCAATGTATTGTTTATGGAATGACAAGCCGCTGTTTTCCAATGCAATTAGCGCCACAGACACAATGGTTATCTCAAAACCTCAGCAAATAAAACCTCAATTATGAGTGAAAGTGAAAAAAATATGTTATTTTTGTAATACGACCCTTTGAAGCACAATGGCCATTTCCAAACATAACTAGGACTGTCAATCGATTAAACTTGCCCCAAACTGCATGTGATTATCATAAGGTGGGCATGTCTGTAAAGAGGAGACTCGTGGGTACCCATAGAACCCATTTTCATTCACATATTTTGAGGTCAGAGGTCAAGGAAACCTTTGAGCCATGACAGTTTTACTCACCAAAATTGAACATAACCTTGGAGCGTTATTTAGACTCCTTCGAGACAATCTAGTATGAAATGGTTCCTTAGGTTTTCTAGTTTCATATGATACCAGTATCTTCACTCTAGCTTTAAAACTGAGCCCGCTAAAACCTAAAAATCACAAGTTGCATTAATGAATTAAAGAAATTAGTGGCGTTAAAATGAATTTGTGTTAATGCATTATTATCACGCTAACTTTGACAGCCCTAATCATAACATTTATTCGATATAACAGCCTTGTAACTTCAGCTTAATACGTGTGATTTAAACCTCTACCCTGGCCCTATAAGTTTATAGAGGCACACTCTATGAATCCTTTACATTGTGTCGACTACGTCAGGGTTAATGTATTGTAAAATAATTTATCATAGCAAACTGAAAGGACATTGAGTAATCATGACAACGGACTACAACTCTGTCCGCTGCCGTTAGTTATGTCTCAGTGGTGTGTAATGAGGTATATAACAAATGTCTGGACAAGGGGGCGGCAAGGCTGCTGCTGATCTTCGAAAATACTCAGCTCATTTCCTGTCTCCTTCTGCCTGTCTGCTTAATGCTTTTTTTCCAGGCTGTGTGCTCTATTACTCGGTGCTGATCCCGCCCCCGTTTCCTCTTTCGTAACTCCTGAGGCACGGCTCTTCTTGTGAAGTTTAGATATTGTTTTGACAGCTGTCACGTACAATCAGGGCCTTTAAAAGGACGGTGAATGAGGCCTCATCACACCAATCCCAGGGTCTGATACTGGGAGTGGCCTTGGCTCTGGTCTGAAACCACTAATGCAGCCAGACCTGGAAAAACAAGCAATCTCTTCAAAATTAGGATAAAATTAAACCCATGCTTCTAATGCTGTGCATTTGACTGCTCAAAAGTTCCTGGCAGAAAATAAACAGACCACCCAATATTACATGTATTAACCGTTATAGAGACTGAGGCATGTTTTGGAAAGGGATCTGCCTCTTGCACCATATTTTTCTCTCTAATTTGAAATGCTGATATATCATTTTCATCTTGCTTTCAAATATAGGCAATGCCAACAAAGCAAAGTAAATGTGGTAAAAAATAGGATTCAATTTCACATCCCTTTTTCGTATTAACAAACCAGCCATCACAAGACATTATGCAACACATTGAGCAAACTGCCAGTGGGTGGCCGCATCCCAAACATCTGTTGCCTGGGTTTTAGTTTTGTTTTTATTATATAATTTGAATGTCAGGACAAATAAAAAACAGTTTATCATACGCCCGGACATCTGCCATTTATGGTGAAATAAACATGTTCATGTGTAGCGACCAGGCTGAGAGCTTGCGTCTCTAGATGTGGGTGTTGATAGTTTAGAGAAGAACTGAGTGAGGTTGGAGTGAGAGGCAAACTATGTGGGAGAAAGTGACGCAATTGCGAAATTGTGGTTATGACTCACAAATGATTTTAGTGAACTATATAACTTCTAAGTGAGTCAACAACTGAAAATGCTATTGCCAATGCCATTTTCAAAGGGGTTCCTTGACCTCTGACCTCAAGATATATGAATGAAAATAGGTTCTATGGGTACCAACGAGTCTCCCCTTTACAGACATGCCCACTTTATGATAATCACATGCAGTTTGGGGCAAGTCATAGTCAAGTCAGCACACTGACACACCGACAGCTGTTGTTACCTGTTGGGCTGCAGTTTGCCATGTTATGATTTGAGCACATTTTTTATGCTAAATGCAGTACCTGTGAGGGTTTCTGGACAATATTTGTCATTGTTTTGTGTTGTTAATTGATATATATACATACATTTACATAAAGAAAGCATATTTGTCCACTCCAATAAAAGTATTAAATACTTGACGAATCTCCCTTTCAGATACATTTTGAACAAATAAAAAATGTGTGATTAATTTGCAATTAATCATGATTAACTATGGACAATCGTGCAAAATTAAATGTTTTAATGATTGACATACCTCATTAAAAGGTATGTCTGATAAATGAAAACTTAAATACAATGTAAGACAAACAGACAGACAGACAGACAGACAAGCATGTCTTGTCTTAGACAGTCAAATAATGTGTCTTTTTACTCCAATGCTGACTGATAGACAACAGATGTTACCCTCAGAGGGACAAAAGAGACGATGACTACTTGTTTTACTGAATGACTTCTGATAGTATGGTGATACTCACAGAGGGAATTGCTGCTGCATATCACTAACTTGTCTCCTCTATATCCCTGAAACACCTCTTCTACCTAAAAAGGAGAACTTTTAGAAAACCTGATGCAATGAAAAATTTATTATGTTAAAACTTTCACTCTTTCAACCATCATTTAAGCAAATAAGTTGCTTCTTATTCCTGTAATTAAACTATAGAAATACAGTATATCTTGTACCATATCAACTAAACACAACAATATTAGAATTAAAATAATCTATTACTTGTTCTGTATGTATATACAAGATAGATAGATAACTTATACAAGTGTGAGTATATTTAGAACTACTGAAAACTGAAGTCAAATTCCTCGTATGTTTGCCAAAAAAGTTGATTTTGATTATGCAGTATACAGTATAAAATGCACGTACCGTTTACCCTCACCCTCATCAAAAATATTGATATGGAGCCCTCTACTGGATGAAATATAAATTGTTCTGAGGCTTGGAAATTTAGTAGACACAATACTGAAAGGGAGAGCTGGGTTCTCCTCTTTTGAAAACACATATGCACATTAGAGCATGTATGGAAATAATCAATAATAATCAATACTTACACACACACATTGCGTCCCTGTGACTGTCATTAGACATGATATTTGTCTCAGGCTACTGAAATATTTGGTCTGTGAGCATGTGAATTTGTTGATTATCTCACCTGACCTGTCTAAAAACTGATAACACACACTGTAACGTTAAGAAGTTATTAAGTATTAAGTATATTTACATTTATTTATGTACTGTACTTAAGTAGTTTTCTGCTACTTTATACTTAAAGTACATATTTGCCTCTGTATTGTAGTGGAGTAAAAGTATAAAGTAGCAGAAAGTGAGTACCTCAAGTACCACAAAATCGTACTTAAGTACAGTACTTGGGTATATTTTCTTGGTTACAGTACTTCCTACAACTGGTAATAAGAATTTAAACACTTACACAGGCCATTCTTCACAATATATATATACACAGTATATACTATATATATATATATATATATATATATATATAAGACAGCAGCATATGCATTGTTACAACAATGAACACAAACAATACAAATAGGCATAGACAACTGATATTAATTAGTAGTTCATATGTAATACATAAACATAGTTGCATAAAATAGTTATAATTTTTTAAACAATTTCAGTGAAACATTTAAGAGCAATCACACTGACCAAGAGTGCTATTTTCTTGACCCTTTAAAATTAACTTAAATTCCTTCATAAGTACTTTCGATGCTTTATTTCAATTATAATACTTGTTTGCTTTTACTACACTTTAACGCAGGACCTTTACTTGTAACAGAGTATTTTTACACCGTAGTATTGTTACTTTAGATACTGACCTTACAGGTGTCATGAATCATAAATAACATGGTAGATATAGGAAAACAGGAAACAGTGTTTCAGAGTGAGCAAGAGATGACAAAGATCAGCATCGATCAATCTCTGAGAGAACACCTGTCACGCAATCATCACAACACAGAGAAATGGACAGAGGTTTGCACTGTTAATCCCGATCCTCTTCCTCCCCATTCTCTTGCATTTTTGCTCTTCTCCATCATCCTGTCATTTTCTGTCAGACAGTCCATCTGTCTCTTAACTTGTCTTCGCTCTCTGTTCAGTGGATCCCCCATTAGCCCCCAGAGTGGTTTCCACTTTAATTTTGGCCAGCAACCAAGTAAGTGAGGCTCAACTGTGTCTGCCAATGGGTGCATCAGGCAACCGGAGTGATACATGTCAGTCTCCATGGTGACAGGCTGCATGTTCTGCATGCTGATATCCAATCATATTCAGTGTAGTGACAGAGCTGTGGCGGTGGTCTGCTGAGGGATGGGCATCTTATTCCCACAACTCCTCTGGTACTTAAATTTAATGTTACATCTGCTTATAGATCAAACGTCATGTCTGCTTAATGATTAATGATTGAAGAAGTTTGAAGAACATTGTAAACATGAGTTTATGTCTCAATGGCTAGGTTCAAGTCTTCTTCAATACAGCATGATGTTCATTTAGTAAATTATGGTCCCATTTAGAGTAAAATAGACCATAAAGCAGGGTTTGCTTAAGGGTGTAACTACCTTGTGATTGACAGGTCGCTGCCACGGCATTGTCCGGTTTAGGAGATGTCCGTGTTTTCGTCTTTGGTCGCCTGAAAATATCTTATTCGGTTGTACTTAACTCCACGTCGAACTCGATGCTTCAAAACAGCAGTCTGCCAACCAATGGGTGACGTCACAGTAACTACGTCTGCTTCTTATATACAGTCCAAGGTCAAACTATGACGCTCCACTACGGTCGAAGTAAACACGTGGTTAACACTGTGAATTCAAACTAAAACATTTGGTTAGGTTTAGACAACAAAACCACTTATTTAAGTTTGGGGAAAAACATCATAGTTTGGCTTAAAATGACTGTTTGTAAAGTGAAAGTGAAACTTAACATTGTGAACACAAAGACAAACAACACGTTGTTGGTTTCACATGGGACACAAACAGCGGTCTCCTGAATGAAAGCCCTGTGTTTGTTTTGTCTAACATTTTGTCCAACGTTTTTTGTTAATGTGAATTATTGTTGTGAAGGGTGCAATACATGGTGCTAAACAAATAAACTTTCCTTGGCTTAACTTTTCATCTGGCGCAACCAGCAGGTCAAAATTTAAACGTGTCCTAGCACAAACTAAAGTGAACATGGTATGCATTACTGTGCTGTCAGACAGTGCACAGTGGCCGCTGTGGCTGCCACCTGGCAACATAAGTGTTCCTGTATTATGAATCGGCCGCCATGGCTTGGCTCTCTGTCACCGTCCTTGATAAAAATGAGTGTTGTATAAGAAAATAATAACAGTAATAAGCTTAATATGTAAGAGATTTGGCTCAGGGCACAGGTGGGCAGGGCTGTATCCATCTTGTTCAAAAGGGCAGCTTCCTCATAAATTGCCTTCTCTTTCTAAGGATGTTTTCTATATGAGATGACAGGCAGAGAAGGATGCTTTGTCTCTCTTCCTGCCTCATAGAAGAGAGAGACTGAGAGAGAGAGAGACCCAGCCATATTAAATCAAAAGAATAGGGCTCCTGCCTTTTGGATGACGGGTAATGCTGAGCTCCCATCATGGAGTAACAGTAATGAAGCATTTTCACCGAGGCTGCTGCAGCATCAGGGGGTGGCGGAGCCCCCGGGATTGCATTAAAGACTTTCTGTTCCCTGTCACACTTGGCACACTATTTACCATCCCATGCGATTGGAGGTAGAAAGGAAAGCTTAATGCACAAGTGGATTACATGTGATTTCTTTTACATCTCGCCTGCATCTTGTGTCTTAACAAATGGCAACTAGATTAAATTAATCAGTGGGGGGGCTTTCAATGATGACTCTTTTTTGGAGGGAAATTAACAAATTGAATCTTATTGAGGGTGCACATCATCAGTTAACTACTCTGTGTCAATTTCTGCAGGGGCTTATCATCTTGTTTAATCGTTCCGCTCAGTCAGAGCTGAAGGTGCTGCTCTGTGAGCTCCTCATCAGAGGTTATTGCATCTGTAATGAGCAGCATCATTAGAGGGCGTATTTGTGTGTGAGAGAGAAAGAAGAAAACCCAAGATAGAAATAAGCAAAATCAAGGTCCAGAAATGGCTGCCACAAGCCAAAAGGTGCCGTCCAAATCCATTACAGCCTGCTGTTGCCATGGTAGCAGCCCACCTAAAATCATTTTCTCGCCAACCTTTCTTCCCTCTTGTATGTTACCAAGAGGCACACAATGCCAGACTGTTGGTGAAATCTCTGTAAAATCTCTGTTAGTGTGATGACAGCTGTCAGTTCCTCACGTCGTCATCGGAACGGAGAATAAAACTCCATCCTGCTTGTGCGCTCAAGCAGTTACATCTATCATTCCAACGTCAGAGTCGATTACAGATGATGCAAACACAGCATAATTCATGTTACACTCTGATACCTTGTGCAATATCAGTGCCTCTTTGGATCAGAGTTCAACAAATATGTCGTGGAGTGGAGGCCAGCTGTGGATCTGATGGGAACAAGCACTCTTTCTTATTCTTGGAAAGTGACCTCAAACACAGGAAAAGTCCATTACTGATTCCGATAACAACCTAATCCTATGTGTCAGAAAACCAAATTAATTTACATGAAGCAAACTAATGTATCTCCATTATCCCCCCTCTATTGTGGTCTGCTGCAATGAGCTCATTCACCTGGGGATTGCCATTAAACTTTTGACCTCAGGTCCCTGCTGCACAACTATTCCCATGTCCGGATGCTGATGACTGCTGGTAACATCATTATAGAAAAATAGCTCCGTGTCTAATGCATCTGGTGAGGTGCAAAAGTTAGAAAACTCTCAAATCATCTCAAGGTCTGAAAAGACCAAGCCAACTTTTTGAGAGTTTGGTCCAGTTTGTCAACTTGTGGGACAGCACTGTAGGTAGCTCTGTCAGCTCTGTTAGCAGCATATAGTATGTTAGAAAGTGTGATATAGTTTGTAGCAGGAGGAAGGAAATAATCTTGAGAGGACAGAACTCCAGCAACACTTGTAGTATAAAGAATAACTTGGTCATAGCATCTATATGATTGTCTGCAGAGTTACAGCTTCTTAAAAGAAAAAAAACACACTTTAACCCCTCTATTTAGCATTTATAAACACTATATATACATTAACACACTATAATGTAGTTGTAAGCACATTTACAGACATTTTAAAGTGCTTATTTGTTTACAGTATTTGCCAGCAATTATGATATCTCCTATGAAGAAATATTTTGTATTATTACGACTGTGTTTTACTATATTGTCTCTGATTATTAATACATTAATTATATATTCAAATTTAACCAACAATCCAGCAGTTGTGGAAGAAGTACACAGAAACTTTACTTAAATAAAAGTAGCAATACCACAGTGTAGAAATACTCTGTTACAAGTAAAATTCCTGCATTCAAAATCTTACTTAAGTAAAAGTACAAAAGTATTAGAATCAAAACACACTTAAAGTATGAAAAGTAAAAGTACTTTTTATTAAGCAGAATGGCCTATGACAGAATAATATACATGATATTATGGATTAGAATTATTGCTGCATTAACGTGTTCATCACTTTACTATTGCAGCTGGTTATGATGTTTCATAGGCAGCTTAATCTACAATAATATATCTATTTATTAGTTGATTCAGATTATTAATACAAAATATAAACCTGTAAAGTAACTACAGCTGTTAGATAAATGTAGTGGAGTAAAAAGTAATAAATATGTCTGAGCTGTAGTGGAGTGAAAGTATGGAGCTGAAAATGGAAAAACTCAAATAAAGTACAAGTACCTCAAAATTGTACTTAAATACAGTGAGTAAATGTACTTAGTTACATAGCATAACTGCCATGCAGGCATAGATCTGCTATAAGGTTTGTTTTCATTCAGTTTTAAATGAATGATGATTAGGTGCCAGTCCTCTCATGATAAGTTGGTCTAATCATATTATGATCAGTGAGGAATCATTGTAAATAACAACTAATAAGAACAAACACTGTTGTGTATTTGTGTTTTTCATTCCTGTATGATTCGGTCTTCACTGACAGATAAGTGTGTGTTGAAGCTGCATGCAGCCTCCTGATGATACTGAAGAGCTCCAGTGTTACTCACACCCACATATACTGTGAGCCCAGACACTTGCACGCCGTAATAGACGTCCTCTCCCTTCCTCTCCCTTCCTCCCCCCTCTCTTGCTGTTGCCACGCTTTGTCGCAAATAACAATTGAGTGTTATGGTCATATTTATGTGACAAATTAAATAGATGGTAATGTATAGCCTTTGTTGAGGCACAGGGTACATATAGACCCATACTGTACTCTCTCATGTGTCTCTGAAGTGACAGTTTGACAAGATGTGTCTAAGCGGCTTGGCATACATTAGCATACCCAGCACCTCATCACCAGGCTGTCACTCTCCACTGGTCAGGAGTTGGGCTGAAGTGTTACATCCTGTGAGACTTGGGGGCAACAGAGGAGGAGACGACAACCTCTCCTCTCGTCTCCTCTCCTCTCCTCTATTCTCCTCTCCTCATACTTTCAGACCGATTAATCTCACCCCGGCCTTAAATTAACGACATTATCTATTATTCACAGGCAAAGGCAGCCTCCATATAAATTAAGTCTTAGCCACTGTGGATTTCACCTGAAAGTCTAATAATTGCCATGCATTAGCATAGATTAGCCCAGGCAAGGTCAATGGTTATCCATTTCATCTCGCTCTTTCGGAGGAATTTTTTGAGACTCCCTTGCCTCTAGGAATCGGCGGCTGTGGCGAGCCCCCTGGGACTTTTCTTTTTTTTACTTCCCACAATTGAGTCACTTGATCGGATAAAGAGGAAAAGCACAACAAGCAGCGGAAGCAATGTGAAGGTTGTTCAAGGATCGTGTGCAGCCGACTTTACTTACAGCTCTATCTCCTCAGCTGAGGGGGATCAGAAAGGCCCGTGGCGAATTTGAAGGGAGCTGATCCACACATTATGAAACCAAGCTGCCTTTTCAGTGTGGAAAAGGCCTGGTTCAGTCTGTGAGATGGCGTAAAGGTTGAGCAGTAGCCTACACTTTCATGGAATTATGAATGTGATCTCTAAATGTATTTGACATCACTTCTCCCCAGGGTGACAGGGATTTGCAACCACTAACTTCTGGGAGTAAGCCGTTCTGGATATGATTGTTAGAGTTATAAAAGCACCTGTGATGCTGTGGATCTCAGTAAAAGTGGAAAGTCATGATAAAAAAAGGTTGGATTACTTAATCATTTTGGTTAGCAGTGGATCTTTAACTTACAGAACAAATGTATTGACTGTACGCAGAGAAAGTAAAGAAGCATTTCCTTTTTTGTAAATAGACAAAATCATCTTACTAATATTGTTTTAACAAATTGAATTTTTTAAGTCACGCTACAGTAGCAGCAAGGATGTAGGGATCGCAATGTCGGTCAATTGGCCTGTTGGTTGTTGAGACTGATGTATCTACAGAACTACAGTAGCCTACTGGTTGATTGCCATAACATTTTGCACAAACATTCATGGTTCCCAGAGGATGAATCCTAATGATCCACTGTCTCTTCCCTCCAGCAGGTTGACATTTTTTGTGAAATCTCTTGACAACTAGGGAATGGATTGCCATAAAAATGTGGCACAGATGACCAGCAGGTCAAAATTAATTCTGTGAAACATCTCATCCAGGAAGCAACCTCCGTGTCTGAAAAGTGAAGCCAATGCTGAAGTGTTTTAAACTTGCATTCTTTCTAATGGCCAGCAGGGGGCGACTCCTGTGGTTGCAAAAAGAAGTCTGATTGTATAGAAGTCTATGAGAAAATGAGCCTACTTCTCACTTGATTTATTACCTCAGTAAACATTGTAGATATGAGTTTATGGTCTCAATCGCTAGTTTCAAGTTTTCTTCAATACAGCATGATGTTCATTTAGTAAATTATGGTTCCATTTAGAATCAAATAGACCATAAAGCAGGGTATGCTTTAGGGCGCGGCTACCTTGTGATTAACAGGTCGCTACCACGGCGTTGTCCGGTCTGGGAGTTGTCTGTGTTTTCGTCTTACAACTTTAACCCTTTCACAGTGTGTTTTCAGTTAATGAAAGTCAACTATAACCTTATTGGTTGCCTAAAATGCCTTATTTACGTTCGGTTGTACTTTGCTCCATCCTCTTGTGTCACTTATAATTGCAAAAAAACAAGATGATGACGGCCAAAATCCAAGATGGTGACCAAAATCTCGAACTCGAGGCTTCAAAACAGCAGTCCACAAACCAATGGGTGATGTCAGTAATTACGTCCACTTCTTATATACCATCTATAATCTCAACATCTACCCCATGGATTATCAGAAAACTTGGTAAAGACATCCACGTTCCTCTCAGGATTAATTGTCTTAACTTTGGTGATCTCTTAACTTTTTATCTAGAGACCACATACCTGCGATGACATCCCTATCAACCTCAGCTGTACTTCATGTTTAGGGCTACTTACAAATTATAGTATATCAACTGTACACAGAAAAGCCCTGAAGCATTTATTTTTCTAAATAATGTGTCTTTTTTTAGGTAGGCAATATCATCTTTGTTTTATTATTGATTTAATATTGTATGTTTTTTGTTTTTTTGTCTGTTGGTTCAGCAAAACTAGTATGAAGACAGAGATAGATAGAGGGGTGCAGCGGTCCACAGAGGTGGGAATCCAGGTGGCTTCTAAACAACTTGTGCCTGTGTCAAAATGACAGATGGCGCCATCTAAGTTTAGCATCAATCTCACCTCATGGCTTAGCAGCGACTGGTGATGTCTGTCAGTGGGTTGGCTTCGCCAGGAACAACGTCAGGTGATTCAGACGGAGAAAAGATGGAGCTAAAACACCTTCTCGCATGATCGAGCACAGTGCACAAAGCCAGAAGGTTGCATTACAGCCAACAACGTTTCCAGTGAATCATTCTTCACTTGACACTTAAGGTCCAGAGGAGCTGCTTCTTTTGTCAACAGAGAAAAACTAAAATGTGTTATTACAGAAATTTTAATAGTAGCATATGTCTTTACAAAAGGAGCATTGTGTATGTGGTTTACAACATGTCTAAATACAGTATTTCTACAGCAACCATTTATTAAAAATAACAGGCTTAAAAAGTCCTTCTTTGAACATTGTACTCATAATAACAGAGTGTGTCTGAATTTCTCCTTACATTGGCACAGTTGATACAGTAAGCTAGTATTGTAATTCGCAGTGTATGAACATTTGAACATGTACAGTAGTGTTTACAAGACAGGTTCATATCTTTTAACCTAAAGCATATTGATAATATCTCCTAAATCCCAGAAGAAACATAAGATTACTGAAGGAAAAAAAGATTCTCTTTCTATTTCTCTCTCGGTCTAAATATATAGATCAGTCAGTTTGTCAATAAAATAAAACTACTCACTGACTTTGAATTCACATTCAGGAAAAAAATCCATTTTATCAGTGGCTTGCTTAAAACATGGAAATAAAACAGTGTAAGTAAAGCACAAATAATTAGCAAAGTTTAAAAAAATGCAATGGTTACCAGATGTAATATTTGTGTGTAAATCCAGTGCATTGCTTCCTGTGATTTTCTTTGTGTGCAAGCAATTATTGAATGCTCAGACGAAAAAGCATCAGCGGCTGCAGGTTGATGCTTCAGTCTCGCAGTAAAGTTGTTGCTCCCAATTAGGACGAGGATAGGTTGCCATGGAGACAGCTGCCTCCAGACTCCACAGTAACACAAAACTAATTTACTGAACAGTGACAAATTTAGAGGGACAGCTTGATATATGACAACATTTCATTTCAAAATGAGGCATCCTTTCCCTTCTCACATTTAGTATACATTTATCACAAAGTTCACTACAGATCTGGTTGGTGTTAAATTAGTTTTGAACACGTATATTTTCCACATATGCCCTGCCCTGTTGACACTATCAAGTGATAATAAATCATTTTACAGAAAACAACAACACGAAACAATAAGGTGCAGTCAGTAAAGTAGGCTACGTCATCTTGCGATTCAATTTGTGCTTTTAATTGTATTTTGTTAACATCTGTAGATAATATCTAAACATGACTGAACAGACCATGACGATACAATTAGATTTTCTAATAATCCCTGGTGAATATTACTGTAAATATTTAACAATAAGAACATTCATTTCAAAGAGGTTGACTTAATTTTACACCACTCATCTAATCATAAAGTCATTCATTGTGTATAATTGAGTTTTGAATTGAGTTCATTGCAGATTTGAATGTGTTTCTTTGTTTCCTGTCCTGTTTAGATACTATATACATGTTTGTTTTTTATATATGTTGCACCCACAAATTAGTCCTTAAATGAGCTAGGGCCTCAGGGCTGCCTCCATGGCATGAACATAATCCCAGCGCTTTCTAAATGTTTTAACACCCACCGTCTCTGTTCAGCCGCATAATTAAACAGCAGTGCCCTAAATTGCTAAGCAGCTATCTGGTGGATGTTTAAGATGGCCTGGATCAACCTGAATTTTAAGCCCCATTTAATCTCCATTCTCATCTCCGCATTATAATGAGGGTGTTGTCTGAGGAGAAACATGGAAACAAACTTAAGCTGAAAAAAAAGAAACACGTTCCTTTGATTCTTGGATGAGAGCGCCGGTTTCTGTTTTTAACTAAAGAGCCGTCGAACAAAGAAGCTTCTTTTCAAACTTCCAGTTGTAGCATCCAAAAACGCTCTGCAGCAAAGTCCCAGTCTTCCCCTCTGATGAAGAAATATAGTAGTCTATATGTCATTGTCTAGTGTCACAACTTCCACACCCTTAGGGGCTCAAACTGATCCAAAAGCCAAGTGCGAGAGACAGAGAGAGAGAAAGAGAGAGAGACATAGAGAGAGAGTGTCTGTCTACAAAGCGTGGCCTCGCTCACGGGTCCAGAGAAAAAGTAGGATGTGTGTGTGTGTTTGTCTTTGTAAGCATATGTTCATCAGAAAGTGCAGGCGTAGACAACGCCAACCACCACAATGTTTCCAATGGTGGCGATGATGGCGATCCAGAGCCAGATGGCGTCGCTGGACATGGACTGCGACTCGTCCTGCTGGCCGTGTACCGAGGCGGCAGAGGCGGCGGCATGGACGCTGGCCGAGGAGTTGAAGAGCGAGTGCTCGCCGCTGTAGTCGTCGTTGGGCGAGGAGTCCATGAAGGCTCCCGTCATAACTGGGATCTAGGAGGGGAGGAGGAAAAGTAAGGAGAAATGTGAGGATATATTTAAAAAAAAAAATTCTACCTGCATTTGAAGGATGCGGAGAGAGAAGTGAGACGTTTCGCATCAGGTTTTTTGTTTAGGTTTTTATTGTCCAATCCCTCACAACTACTATCGAGGACATGTCCTCTGTACTTTTAACACGCTCTCATCTGAACTAGACACATACTGACGCTTTCTCAGGACCACTTGGCGGCGCTTTACAGTTGCAGTAAACACGTGGTTAACGTTGTGAATTTAAACAAAAACGCTTGCTTAGGTTTAGGTAACAAAATCTTACTTACTTAGTTAGATTTAAGAAGAAACATCATGGTTTTGGCTTAAAATTTCTACGTTTGTAAAGTGAAAACTTAACGTTTTCCACAGTTAAAAACGTACATGTGTGGTGGGTATTATTAAGAAACAAGAGGTAGCTGCGTCACAACATCATTAGTAAATGGTTACAAGGTTT
This sequence comes from Sebastiscus albofasciatus, assembly GCA_916701655.1. Lineage (NCBI taxonomy): Eukaryota > Metazoa > Chordata > Actinopteri > Perciformes > Sebastidae > Sebastiscus > Sebastiscus albofasciatus. The sequence goes on from CAKAOI010051163.1 coordinate 43,369, forward strand.
CCCACACAGGCATGCGGGGTCCTTTACCAGCAATCAAGGGGTGCCTTTGCGTCGGTATCACATGTTGAGGGGCGTTACATCGGTTCCTGATGCCTTGGGAATGAAAACAAGTTGGTATTTTTCAGGGAAAATGATGGTTTTAGTAACCATGGGGAGTTACATTCCACAGTTAAAAACGTACATGTGGTGGGTATTATTGATCCTGATTCCAGTACTTTGAGACTATATTTATATTTTACGACTCTTGGACCAATAAAATCAGAATGCTTCCTGGCAGAGAGCTTTGAAACATCATCCGGCCCAATTCAAAATGTTTTCCAATACTTTGGTTTATGACCAAATAAGAAGAAATCTGAAGAAATAATGACAATGTGGGAACATGGTAAACATCATACCTGATAAACATCAGCAATGAAGTTAGCATTTATCTCAAAGAACTGCTGTGCCTTACAGCCTCACAGATAGTGATAATGTTTTCAATTACATTGCATTTTTTCACCATGTTGTTTTGCCTAAAAAGGAGTAACCATTTTAAGCACGATAAAAACAAACCACTTTACAGTCCTAGTGTGGGAAAGAAAAAGCTCGCCTTTACTGACGATCATGGCACGCCAGATCGTTTCCTATTGGTCATGCATTAGCAAGTCTGAGTGCTATATTAAAAGAAACGAGAGGTAGCTGCGTCACGACATCATTAGTAAATGGTTACAAGGTTTCCCACACAGGCATGCAGGGTCCTCTACTCTATCTCACATACCGCTGAGTGTGTGTGTGTGTGTGTCTTTGCATGTGTGTGTATTTAGCAAGTAGTGCTTGATTAACATGGAATGAATATTTCAGATGTGGCAAGTGAAAATGATTTATTGCTTGGGACAATCGGAGCCCTGTGAAGGTTAGCCAACTGAATCCTTTCATGTGTGCGCGAGAGTGTTTCACATGTGTCTCCATAGCAGGTTTTATGATTGAGAAATGCATGAGAGACCCGTTCCAAGCTCAGACTGGAAAACAAACTCTGCTGAAAATGTTGAAAAACAATGCTAAAAATACCTCGGAGGAATGTTGAGTGCTCGCATACACAGAAATTCTCTCTTGCTCGCTCATTTGCTCACCTCTCTCACTCTCACCCTCTCACACTCCCCCCTTTCTCTCTCTCATGTATACACAGGCTAATGCTCAAAGGCATTAACACACACATACTTCAGGTCTTCCCTCACACGGGGGAAAACACTGTTTAGAAAGCATTCTGCTGCTCCCCGTTCATTGGCCCCTGGTGGTGAATAATGACATGACACATCCTGTGGAGCGCCTGCTGTTCACATGAGTATGATGGAGGCAGACAGGCGTGCATGAAGTCCAGCAACCTGGGTCTCCCTGCCCCCCACCCAGTGACGGCTGATTCCTCCTGCTACAACATCTCATATGTACCTTTCATCCATTTTGACATTTATTTTTTCTATTATGAGAAGATTCATATCAAAAAGTCATACGTACATCACATATACATAGGTGGTAGGTTATTGGAAATTAGCATCATAAGAAAAGTAACGTCTGCACACTGATTCCAAACCACAAATGCATTTAAATGGACAATATTTTGATTCTTGTTGGGTCTTCATCATTAAAAATGGTCACCACACCCAAACTTTTAGGCTCTAACAGGTGTGGGTAACCATTCAACCTCCTCAGGGTGATAAACTACTAAACATGTCAAGACATACATAATAACTTGCCAAGTGTGGGAGTACAGAGACAACAAAACATCAATATATCAAGTAAGTCAGGTGTTGTGATTTATATTAAAGGAAATGTTAAAATGTTGTACACAACAAAAAAATATAAAACACTAAAAATGTAGAAAATTTCCACACACATACATCATAGTTTTCTATTAACATACATGCAGATATTGTTGAGACTATACAGACAACCATTGACAAGAAGCTATTCCAAAAAATATACTTACATTTACAAAAATCTAAATTTACAAGAAACATTTCTTGGGTCAAATACCAGTTCATAAACTCTCTGTTTTGGACAATCAAGTAGAAAAATATAACTCGATGAAAAAAAACACCATACTAAAGATTCCCTGAATTTTTTTATCTTAAATGTATTTATTTAGAGTAACCTTGTAAATAAACCAACCACGCAATGGTTGATGTTGACGGATGTTTTATTGCTCATACAGCATTTGATTATATGATTCAAGGGCTACACTTTTTAATAAAAATGTCTTATAGGTTTATGGCTGAGCACCTGCATGTGCATGACACAATAACCGACATAAGTAACTGACTATCACCAACCCTATAGGCCTCTGGCTCTGGCCACTGCTCGACAATGACATGCCCAAAATGAATAGAGTGTATCTCTGTAACTACAAGGTCTATTTGTATAATCTTGGTATCATAATAAAAGTAACACTTGTGAGATTTCTGCAAAAGTGTAAGCATCTGTATATATGTTACTGGGTATATGTAAATGAAGATGGAACAAAGCATAAATTAAAGAATTTATTTCCGCCTAACAAAACTGTACACTGTTAGAGTGAATATCCCTTTGGAATAATACAGTTGCAGCCCAAAACCTCTAGCAAACCATAGCACAACACCTGAACAATACCTGTGCACAGACTGATGCTAATAAAGTGAAGCAGAGCACAGTTGGAGAGGTTTTAGTAGAGGCATGTTCAGGCAGAATCTTCATATCGGCCATTTGGGTACATTTGGGTACCATCTGTGCCATTATTTTAATTAACTATAAAACTCATTTAATTTCATTTAAATATTACTGTAGGTATTGATCTCATCAAATGCAACTGTTTTCAGCTTTGTTTTGAAAAATCAATCAATCAATTTGACCTCTATACATGTTCCCATTCAAAGAAAACAATAAACTATTGGTCTATGTGGACAGCTCATGCCTGTATTGAAGCTCAATACCTTTAGGATGAGTGCAGTACCACGATTCATCCACCAGATAGAGACATAAACCAAGTTTTCACATGGATGGCTCAGAATAGGCTGTTTGATGCTGCAGGAAGGCAGAGTGCAAATGCTCCTCCATACCACGCAAATGAATGAATCGAGATGGCTGGAATCGACTCAAAACGACCTAGAGACACTGGAGTAGCCATTAGCAGTGTTGATATGCCAAACACAATTTTTTATCACAAAATAGCAAAGGTAAGACATAATTCATGGTTATAACTCTATATAGTGAAGTTTATTTTTTCTCTTAACGCTTATAAGACTTGGACCGATGGAATCTGTGGAGTCTCAGCTTTCATAATGACATATAGTTTGGGCAGGTAGCATGAAGTAACAAAATCACTAGCACCACTATGCGCCTACACACCTTTAGCGTGTTTTTGCTATGTGCTATTTGCTATGTGTGGGTATGAAACATTAAATAGCTGATTTAACAGGAAAAAAAATATTTAAACCATCCTCCAATTCAAAATCCTGAGGAAAGTTGCATTGGGCCAACTCCAAGAAGTGTTGACAGTAATAACTTTATTTTTCTGACGTATAACGTTACATTGATCCGCACGAGGAATTCAAGATGGCAAAATCAGTTTTGTCATTCAAATCTTGTCTTAAAAGGTTATTTTGGAGTCTAAGGATCTCATCTGACCTCCCTTATCAACATGCTGCTGATTAAATTATTATTATTTTTTTAAATCACACCACACTGTGATCTCTAGACACCACAATGTAGAAAACCTTATACTGCATTCAAAGCTGCATCTAGCTTAATCTAACGTTCAGTCAGACGATAACTGAAGCTCTCCACCCTGTCTGTATTCTTTATATTTATGTTTTATTTATAAGTAACTCATTGTCCACAGAGTGAGCTGTTTGCATAAATGGGGAAGTGTACCGAATAAAATGAAGTGGATGCTGGGAGTGTGTGCAAAAATATTCCAGTAGTAAGCCTGAATCTAAATATTTGATTGCTCACTATTTTTGGCAGAGATGGTATATACAGTCATGTAGATAGGCGTTTCAATTACATGTCAGAAGTATATCATCATTTTTCAAGGGACCTGCTCCTCTATCCAGTCATCCAAGCCCACAACTCCCATGTGGATCATGCACTTGAGGTTAGCGCAGCAGGCGGTTAAGCACTAATGGAAAAGAGGGAAATAGAGACCTCGAAAAGGAGCATCCCAAAGCATCTGAGCACTTATGCGGGTAATACAGGTCATCCCCTAAGCATTACTTACAGAAAACTCATGTGCATTGACATACATGGATGACTTCTATAATAAACTGACCAAAGTTTCCTGGAAACTGTACACACTCACTTCTCCTTCCACTCTTATTACGGTAAACTGATAAACTAAACATCCACACAGAAGGATTGGTTCTAAATATCAGTCATTGTGTTAGAATTGAGCTTCTGCGCACAGCGTAGATACTCAACAAGTATTCCCCTGGCAAAGATGAAAGTGGTCTCATTTCCCAGGTTATGAAGTCCTTTTTTCAAACTTTAGATTAAAACTGAAGGTGAACTGGTTCAAACTAAGAAGTAAATTGTAAAATTTACTAAATTGTCTCGAAGTTCACAATTACAATTGCATTTCTTCCTGAATGAGCCAACTTTGAAAGGCATCAAGTTTGTGCACATTACTCTTCTGCATTATGAAAGAATAAAGGCACAGTCACACATATGCAAAATTAACATTTGCCTCCCGTTAACATTCACTCTATGCGAGCGAAGGGGCGACAAAACATTTGCTTTCAGTGGCGAAGCAAATGCACATCTTTGCATTCAAAATGCATTTTCAACTTTGTTGAACTTTCAGGCAAATATCACCTTGGCAGAAAATGGTCACTCACCTGCATTCATGCATGTCTGACCATGCCCTAAGGATCCAGCAAATGTGAACCTCAAGAGACAGTTTTTTCTTTTTAACTTAATGTTGTTCATGACCTGTTTTTAATGGTTTAAACCAAGGGTGTCAAACTCATTTTCGTTCATGGGCCACATTCAACCCAATTTGATCTAAAGTGGGCCGGACCAGCAAAACCATTGCATAATAACCTATAAATAACAACACCTCTAAATTGTTCCCTTTCTTTTAGTGTGAAGAAGTACAAGTACATTTTGAAAATTAATGAACAATCCATTTACAAAACAGATGATGAACAGCCTGAGGTGTCTCGCTGACCCTTGGCTACGACTAAAACGAGACCGCTGCTTCCTCAAACCTGCCAACAACTCATTTATGGTCTCTGTTCTCAGTTGTCTTTGCAAGTTCTCATATTTGTCACGATGATGAGTCTGATAATGGCGCCAAATATTATATTCCTTGAGCACCGAAAGTTGATGTGAACACATCAAGCCCACTGGCTTCCCATTTACCTCTGAGAAGAAATAGGAACTGGTAAATTTTTCTTGGAAAGCCCGACACTCTATGTCCACTTTTTTCCTTTTTGACAAAGACATTTTTCAGCGGCAGCTCCTGCTCCTGACTGACTTCCCTGCAATTTTCTCACTTTGCAAGTCATCCAGTGGACCGGCTTGGACCCTTTGGTGGGCCAGTTCTGGCCCTCGGACCATATGTTTGACACCCCTAGTTTAAACGTACCAGTTAAACAATCTTTAGACTGAAAAATCATTTTAGATGTCCTCCATTTTATGCTCCTATTTGAAAACAGACCATACTACCATCTTATGATCAGTTGCTGTAACTAATTATGGTACTCGGCCAAATGGTGGAATAATAGAGGTAGCTTATTCTCCACAGAGCCCCCATTTACACTGATAAAATCCAGTTTAGATTTAATGCACTTTCATTTACAGTAAATTTAGCCACATACAGTGCATGAGTCTCTGTTGGCTAGATCACAAATCTAAATGCAATCTGTCTTGGTTTTCCCAGGGCTACATGCAAATCAGGGTTGGCTCTTCTCCAGTCCAGAGTGTGCTGGTAATGCACCTAAAGCTGCTACAAAGCAACAGAAGGAGCACGACTTCTGCACTTTAGCAGTTTAGTTCCAAATGTGACAGTTAAGCCAGCTCCCGAGGTGGTTTAAACAATTTGATTTCAATCTGTCTCGAATGCTTCTTGGATGCACTTGCACATAACTTTTTGGATATCCAATAGCTTTCCAAGCCTCCCAAGACGACTAAGTGTAAATGAGTTCATCTCAGCGAGATAAACACAAGAATCACAGCCAAACATTGCATGTGAGATATTTGCAATCTGTGTAATCTTGTGTAGATTTACATCCCTCGTGTGGAAAGGAAGAGAAGCACAAATGCTGATTTCAGAAAGCTTTGAAAGGGACTTTTTCAGTAGTTGAAAGGAAAGCTATTGAGATAAAACACTTTTATGGTCTGATGTAAAACTACAATTTGACGTTTCAATCTTGGATTTGATATGTGATGAGTGAAATAAATGGGATTAAAGGTAAACAACTGTTTCAATTGTGTGATATATAGTTTGGAGAATAACATCCCTCCATTAACCAGCACCAGAGAAATCTCCTGACTTGCATATTTCACACCTCCTTAGCTCTGAGTGATGCCTACACCTGTGCAATTCTCCACACGGGAGGACCCCAATCTATGGGAGACGACACAGTGAAGCTCCTTTCACTGTACGATTCCACCTGCTCTGCACTCCCAGTTTTGATTTATTCGTCCCAGCTGTTCCTCGAGCAGTGCCATCCTACACGGGTGATCACAGTAATTGTGAAATAGAATGGACTGTAATTGCCTCCTGTGGGACGTAGCCACCAGTAAGTGCTCAGTGAAATGGCTTTGGAACAAACAAGCAAAACCAAATAAATGTCTTTGGGTAGTGGGGAAACCAAAACATATACCTAACCACAAAAGCACTCAGCTGTTGAGACAAAATCAGAGAGAACAAGTTGGTTTTCTGCACTAAGGGATAATATGAGGTCAAATCAAAAAGTCGATAATTGTGTCCTTGTGGAGAACAAACTTCAAGGTGTACTCGAGAGAACGAACTGTATCGGAGAAAACAGGCACAGAGGCGGACCCCTGCTGAGCAAAGAATGGCCACTGTCTTTGACATCACACGCACAATCAATGAAAACAAGCAGTTGTTGATTTTCCCAACCGTCACAACCATCTCTGCTCTATTGACTACAGTACTGTAGTGCTTGGACGGGTGTGACTGTGGGCTTTGTCTCCATATGATGTCAGCTTTGGTTTTCATGGCTTTTTAGCCGACTATTGTTTTGAAATCACACTTCAGCCTGACGTTAAAACAGATTACTGTAGGACACAAGGGCACACAAGATTGTACTTGAGGATAGAGTGTTGTAGCTACTGGAAAGTGTACTGATTTTAAAGACATTGCTTCTGGATTTATGTTCTTTTGATATGAACAAAACCTACAGCTATTATAAAAAAAGGCTCCCTATCTTTGGGCAATGTATCCTCAATCAATGGTTCAAAGTTATTCCTCATTTTTCGTGCGTGAGTAACAGGATCTGTTTACTGCCGTAGGTCCTCTCTGGCCGCACTTCGATGCAGAATCAAACAACCACAGCTCGCTGAGCTCGAGCGAGCAGCTTTTCATAGACATTGCATGGCAGCTCGCCACAGGCTGCACTTTGCCGCTGCTCTGGTGTGAATTTGGTGTTAGGCAACAAAACTACTTTAGTTAGGTTTAGGAAAAGATTGTGGTTTGGGTTAAAATAAGTCCAGAGGTGGCGTAACTTAAGTACAGAAGTTATGTGACAATAAATCAACATTGACTATATACTATATACGAATTACAATGCATTACTTTCCTGTTTTGGCATGTATGAAAGAAATGTTTTTTAAAGACAGTACTTGCCCTGTTCACAGAGGACTTCTCTCTCTAGACCAAGTCTCAAAGTTGTAGTCCTTACAGCACTACACAGTCGTGTTGATGCCTTAAAGTTTGTACGATATCGTCGGTGCTGTCCAGGGATCTCAGTGGTTTCTAAAACCGGGAAATTAAAAGTGGCTCATGCATGCTGGAAAACATTTTTAAGCACTGCTGCAGTGCTTTGAAAAAGATGCATACCCCTTGAGGTTTTGCCCAACTTTCTGAACTACAGCATGGTTTTAAAATATTTCGCAATTGCTGAAGTTATTCAAATAAATAAGATGTATTTTTTGTACCCACATCTGTATTTGTATGTGTGTTTTGAGTCCAAATCTGTACTGGTTGCGCCATATGCTGCAATGACATGGCTTTCCTTGTTTTCCCTATCTTTTTGAGGCCATATTACCACAGCTATTTTCATAAAAATAAGCTTGAAAAGTCATGCTCATCTGAATTTAAAAGCAATGACTGAGTAAAACAAGGAGCCATGCAAATATTTTATTACACACAACACCCTCAAAAAATGAATAGGCCTGTTTCACAGCAGACATTTTGACTTTGTCATAAAAAGAAAGGCACAGGTGTTACTGATAACAGTAACAATGGCTCTGCTCTATTCAAGTGAGTGAGCCATGACAGCGAGCCAGCATGCACAATGAAAGGACCCTGAAAATAAAGCAGATAAATGGAATCCAGCCATCATTAATCTTATTATTTACACCCGTGCTTTTCCTACTGTGACATGTCAAAATGTCTTCTTTTAAAAAAAGGCCCATACTGTCCAAACATGGCTTTTGTTAGTCAGCTGAAAGCAGTGCACTGTGGCTCACCCAGCAGCAGCTACTCAAACACACACACACACACACACACACACACACACACACACACACACACACACACACACACACGTAATTGCACACAGATGTGACTTGTTGCTCTGACGAACCTCTCACTGCCTCAACTCTCAATCACCACCCTGCTGCTGTCACAGGTGTGTGTCACCATGTAGATTAAAACATCAGATTAAACTTGCTGCGTTAATGCACATTGAAAAATATTTATTGCACGATAGTCACAACAAGCTCATTTGGCAAAATATCTTAATAATATATAACAATATTGAAATCTATAATAATATCTAAATAAGGAATCAAAGTGTTTACCAGGCACATGGGTCAGGTTATGCATTTCTCCCTGCATGTAGTTGTAGGGAGAAACTATATTGAGTTTAAAAACTTCCTGTCATCTCCAAAGTGCTGTGGCATCATAGTGGTTTTGTAAGAGAATCACTAAACAAAATATCTTCTCTTTAATTCATGTGCGGAGTCTGAAAATCACTGCTTTTTGAAAAATGGATGCATACCGCACTAGAATCTTGTCTGGTGTCTCCATTACTGCCCCACATAATCCCTATGATAGACACAGTAGTGAGCAGTAAATGGAGCCTTGGATGATAGTTGACGATTGTTATTTTGCATCATCACTGAAACTGTAAAGGCACTATATGAGGCATACATGCCATACTCAGAATTGGGACACTCAAATTAAATAGTGAACAGAAAATATTGGGGTCTATAGTAAATAGGGAGTGATTTCTACAACGGTGAATTAGGGCCATTGTTGGTAAAAAATAATAATTACGGAGCTGGGGGAGGGAGCTAATATTCTGAGGAAAAATTCCCAAATTTGCATCACACCACATATGCCACCATTAAACATTGCAGTGACGTGAGCCGCCGGGTGCAAACAATATTATATTGTAGCGGACTCTCCATCCATCCATCAATCCATTCTCATCCGCTTCTTGTAAGATTTTTTTCTCATAAATTTGCCACCTCAATCTTAGAGAATATTTTTTTTTTTTTTCTTGTAAATTTACGACTTTAATCTCGGAAATTCTGAGTTTTTTCTCGAAACATTAACCCCCCTCTCCCGGCTCCGTAATTATTTAATTTTTTTTTACCTTTTATCATAGATGTCAGACACAGCTACACATGTCCCCATTTTGCAGGGCTCTTTGAGCTCTCAGCTAGTGCATACAGTGATTCTCCTAAGTACTGCAAACCATGTTACAGAAAAACACACAAATTTACTTGGTGGACAAAATGTAACAAAGGAAAACATTTTTCCACTGTCACTTCCACTTTCTTGCAAAAATTCTGATGGCCAAACTAAACTATATACAGCTAACTGTGCTCTTACATTAAAACGTTTTGTATGTTTATACCTTGGTTTCTTTCCACCTGTACACAACTGTAAAGTTACAACACCTCAAAATTTCCCAAAGGAAGGATAAAAATGCTGACAGTTTTTTTGACAGGTGGTGTTATCTCTGCAATTCATGATACCACAGATCAGGGGAATAAATAAAATGGGATTACAGTATTGCAAAAAAGCAAAGGATTAATCTCTTACGTGTAAGGTTGATGGCTTGCAGATAGAAAGAAGCAGCCACTCCTTCTGTACAATAGCAGCCACTTAGTGAAAACAATAGATTTGGTCTGTACAGTGCTATACACCTAGTTTTGCCATAAATCTGGAGGGAGATTTACAGAGGTTTTAGGGAGGCTTGTTCACCCGCGTAGAAGTGGTGAGACCTCTAGTTTAAGGCCTGGTTCCTACTGGTCAGATTTACAGCTGTGCTTTCATTGATTTTCCCTGTCTCAGCAGCCCAGGAGCATTTTTCAATAAATCTTATAATTCAGTAGAACAAGTGTAGCCCAAGTGATCCTCGCTTGACACCCCGGTCAATCTGTTGGCAAGGTGGAAATTGTGCAGCGCAGGGGAAAGTTTATTATACTTCTTTGATACCATGAATGATAAATGCATCACCTTCATGTTTCTTTTCTCAATGGTGTACCTGACCTCAATGTGATAGATTTTGTACTATTATCTGCATTAATAGCATAGGAATAATGAATAAAACATGGCAAGTGGAGGAAATAATGCATGCTCACATCTGGAGTTGTTACTCAGTGCTGATATATGCTGCTAATTAGTAGTTGCGTGATGACTTGAGATTTGAGATGAAACTAAAGTTATGAAACATTAAAATCCACCACAAACAAAGAGTGATTTCTTATTCCTGCCAGATGATGACTGGGAAGCAGTGCCGAGTGATCACACGGGAAAGGATTTGAAGTGATGAGAAAGAGTGAAAGAGACAGAGGCTGTGTGTGTCTGCAAAGCTGAAGTTTCTATTGTCCTAGAGTCTGACTCTTGACATGTGTAAGTGTATGTCTGAGTCTGTTTGGTCTGTGACACCCCGAGCTGTAAAGACCCAGTTCACACAGGAATAAAGAAACAAATTCTAAAACCAAACATGACAACTGTCAGCAGTGTCTAAAACACAACAAAGACAGACAGGAGGAGGATAAGGGATAAGTGGAGCTGGAAAGTTGAAAGACTTACATTCTAACGACGAGGCAGTATTGCATCTTTAATCTTGCAGAAGACTGCACCCACATTTTCTCCCCAAAACCAGGAATTAAGAAGCTTCGATCACAGACGATGCAACGCTGGTACAGTATCAAACAGTCAGCCTTGTAAGTCTTTTCCACATGTATCCTGTTCTATTATTTAGATGATTATTGTGGTGAATACCTCTCTAGGCTTTAAGATTAAACTGCTGAAATTCTACTCATGCTTTGTTCTCTCTTTGTCCGCACGACTTTGGTTGTTAAGAGAGAAGAAGAGTTCAACACAGTGGGCAACCTCCGTGTCTGAAAAGTGAAGCCAATGCGAAAGTGCCTTTAACTTGCATTCTTTCTAATAGCCAGCAGGGGGCGACTCCTCTGGTTGCAAAAAGTAGTCTAATCGTATATTAGTCTATGAGAAAATGACCCTTCTTCTCACTTGATTTATTACCTCAGTAAACATTGTAAACATGAGTTTATGATCTCAATCATTAGTCTCAAGTCTTCTTCAATACAGCATGATGTTCATTTAGTAAATTATGGTCCCATTTAGAGTCAAATAGACCATAAAGCAGGGTATACTTTAGGGCATGGCTACCTTGTGATTGACAGGTCGCTACCACAGCATTGTCCAGTCTGGGAGTTTGGTTGTACTTAGCTCCACCCTCTTGTATCACTTCTGGTTACAAAAAAACAAGATGATGACACCCAAAAACCAAGATGGCGCATTCAAAAAACAAAATAGTGACGCCCAAAAACCAAGATGATTACACCCAAAAACCTAGATGATTACACCCCAAAACCAAGATGGCGATGCCCAAAAACCAAGATGGTGACTCCATAAAAGCCAAGATGGTGACGCCCAGTAACCCAAGATGGCATCGCCCAAAAACCAAGATGGCGACACCCAAAAACCGAGATGATTACGCCCCAAAACCAAGATGGCGATGCCCAAAAATGAAGATGCTGACTCCATAAAAGCCAAGATGGTGACGCCCAAAAACCCAAGACGGCATCGCCCAAAAAACAAGATGGCGACGCTCAAAAACCAAGATGGCGACACCCAAAAACCAAGATGGCGACGCCCAAAAAACAAGATGGAGACGCCCAAAAACCCAAGATGGCGACAGCCAAAATGCCCAACTCTAGTATTAAAAATGGCAGCCCACTAGCCAATGGGTGACGTCACGGTGACTATGTCCACTTCTTATATCCAGTCTGTGGTTCAACAGGAGTAAAATGCAAGACAGACACTTTCTCTGAGTACTTTTTAAAGAACTACAATGCAGGGGACAATAATTCAGGTTTTTTAACATAAGGTTACTTAATGCATGTACATATATTACAAGAGCATCAGAGATATGATATATAACACATTTCCTCATTTTTAAAAGAAACTACAATTCAGTTTACAGGTCGATTAATCACGAAAATGCTCCTCTCGCACTGCCAAATCCCTGCAGTAAAATACATCACTTTTTTATTTTGACATTTTTAAGCTTGATTCATTGACTATTCACACATTCATTATGAGATACTTTTCAAAAATCTACAGAAAAATGCTTTTTCACCAAAGCCTGGGGGGCCGTGTATTATTTATTGGAGCAGATATTTTAAATATGCATAAAGTGGATTATGTGCAGCAGCATGTGTTCTATGGTAGAGTTTACACCAAAGAACACGTCATGCTATAGCAACACAGATTTCTGGCTGAGCAATGTCGCACACCACTTTGAAAATCTCCATGCAGAGCTCATGTATTTTACATTGTGAGCCATTTCAATTAAAACACACCCAGTGGAGTCACATGTTGCCTCTTCCATGTTCATGACTGGTAAGAAAAGAGATGTTATTCATGGAAAAATCACGTCTGTTGTCTGATCTCTGATCTCTGATCTCTGCAGCTCTTCATGATCTGTGTAATTTTCCATTTTAATCTGTACCATGAATAATATTATAGTCATGGAGAGGAGGAGGAGGAGAGTGTGTAATCTGTCAGCAATAAACACATTTTAAGTGACTTGTCATATGTGAGGCTGAAAAACCCTATGCTTCATTTATAAATGAGTCTGTGAGATATTTACATAATTTCCACTTTCCCAAAAACATTTTGGCTAATAAATCATTTCTTCAATTTAAAAAAAACAGTCTAATCATAAACCTTTATTGTGAAATCATGAATTTATAAACAGAATATAAATAAATGCAGATAAACAAAACACATTGTGCAGGTAGAAAATGGCTCATGTGGGTTCTGCGTGGGTGTGAAATGTGGATGTAATTAAGGTAATTGGCATGCACTCCCCGCTCTGTGGAGAGCCTCTCCCTGTCAGAGCCTGAGGGTGGAGCTGATGCTTATCATGAAGATTCAGCTCACCTGTGCTGATTACACAGAACACTATATAAGCTTGTGGCTGTCAGGCTGTCTCTGTTTGTCTCCTGATTTACACGCTTTTTGTTTGGCTGTGTTTGGGCTGTGTTTTGTTTATTTTCTCCTAGTTAAGGAAAGTATGCCTATGCTAGATTTCAAGTCATTAATGGCCTCTGCTCTTTGTCAAACATTGAGCTGACACAATATGTTGGATTTAAAAATTTGGCTGCATTAAAACCATATGAGCCGATTCTAACAGACAGTCAATGTCACTATATTTAGATCATACAGAATGGTAAAATAAAATTCCTCTTTTTAAGACTGTTAAAAAGAAAAAACCCAAAGCTTATGGCTATTGTAAAAAAAAAAAAAAAAATCAGTGTTCTTTATCTTGCCATGGTTACATATACCATATTGCCATGGTTACATATACCAACTCTTGTTTACATTGGGCATAATGCGGGCAGAATTCATGGAAACAAGTCTTGCCACAAATTGTCAAAAAATGTAAAAATATAAAATAATGGTGTGTATAAAGACAAAACGGCTTGCTCAAATGAAAATATCTAATCATGCATCTTTTTATTGCAGACAATTTCCTCTGTAATAAAGTCAAATCATTGTCATTATCAAACCTGAGGGGGGTCCTGTATCTGGGGAGCGTTTTGCATGTTGTGTAAGAAAGCTGCCTGAGTAGGGGGAAAAGAGATCACCACACTCTGTGTATCTGTTGCTGGTGTCAGCCGCCCCTACGGCTCCATCCATGCCTGCTCATTCACTGTGCAATACAGAGAAATTCCAGGCGAAGAGATGGAAGCCCTTAATTGAATCTCCACTCATGTAAGACTTGGCTCGGGGTGAGGTGCAGCAGGGGTGGTCCTGCTTTGCACCCACTCTTAATATACAGAGCCAGCAGAAACACACCGATGGAAGATGAAAAGCTCTCATTTTAGCTCAACCATCGGCTAAATCTCTTGGTCGCACAATTTTCAATCTGCAATCTGTGTCCCTTAAAGTATAAAAACGTACTTTTAGCAACAGCAAAAGCTTGTTTCAGCACAGTGAGATGCTCTGTGCTTGTAGGGACTAATCTAATGTTACACAAGCAAAGGATGAGTATATCCAACAGTGCTTCATAATGCTAATATTGTCATTTGCTCTGCAGACTACTTTCAGCATCTCATTGATATGCACATCCTTTGATTTCTCACCAGTGCGATGTGAAAATGCGGGATTGCGGAAAATCCGCATTTGAATTTTTCGCATTGACAACTATGCACATTGGATCCGGTGTGAATTATCCACGTTGCCATGTTCCATTTTCGTCAATGAGGCCCAATGAGTTTCCTCCTAAATAGTGCATGTGTCCACTACACACAACAAAAACCTATCCAGACATAGAATGTCTGAGGGGCTAGTGTTTACTACAAAATACATAAACTAATCCTAACCCCAAATGTGATGTTGATGCTAGATGTTGTGGCTAGCCCCGTTCCGTAACCAACATATAACTTTAGCAAGTGCATATCCGCTCTATTACCATCTTCATTGTATTCCAGCTGCTGAGAGATCTCAAGCCTTTATTTGTGTTTTTCGTACATTATTGGGTGTTGAGAAGGGCACTGCCCATTTTTAGTCCAAAACACCAATAGTCCAAAAAATGTCCGAAAAAAAGCCCATTTGTCTTTTTTTTCCGTTACCCCGAAAACAAACGCTCATTGTATGGAAAATACACTCTCTCTGTGCAACAAACAGAAACACATGGCTAGTTATAATGCAGAATGACAGTGATATATTTTATGACATCCATTGGAAGAAAAGATTTTATTGGAAAATCTCTGCTTGGTGTGAATCAGCTTTTAGTGTGAATACAATGCCGGTAGAGAGCTAAAAGTAAGATTAAAGTGTGACTTGCTCTCAGTTCAATTGTGAATCCTAATACAGATGAAATACTATCAGCAATATTAACAGAATGGCGCAGTAGCGTTTCCTTTTAACCCCACTTCCCAGCCATCAGTCCAGCCTCGGTCTGGGTCTCATTCACATGAATAGAGGAATGGAAATAACTCTGGATTTGGCGACAACTTTTAAGACCTAATGATTTAAATAAGGGCTATTCAAGTGTTTGTACTGGGAAGTTGATTTACTTAAAAAAAACAACAACAAAAAAACGCTGAGTTACAGACGTCTCTTTCCCAATGCAAGTCTATGGGAAAAAGTATTTTTGGGCCCAATGGCATCACTTTACGGACACGGAAGTTGTAGTACCACCTACGGAAACTTGCTTCAAAGCCTGGCACTGTACAAGGCCCAAAAGAGATCCGCACTCCCCTCCAACCCCAACCAAGCCTCCGGGTCATGGTTCAGTCTTGGGTCCCAGACCTCACTCCGTCATTATCTACCATCTATTTTCAGCTCTCTCTGCTCTAACCTTGTTATGGCTGGCCTCAAATCTTTTCCTTCCTCGTTCCCCAAGGCTGCAATAACTTCAGAACAGCAGAGTCACTCCTCATCTTAGGTGGGCCAAAAAGTCATCTCCTCAAGAAGGGCAACACCCGGCCTGTTCGCCCCCAAAAAGGCATATGAATGACACGATAATGTGCAAGGGCTTTAGTCTGTACCTGTACTGACTGCAATGTTGACGCTAGTGAGGTAGAATAAAAAACGAGAAAGACCACTTAAAACTAACACCAGGCTTTTATTCTTTCATCTTTCATTCATCCTGAATGACTTGTTTTGCAGTGAAAGTATGGAATTTATGTTATTGACAGAAAGACTTTGCAGACCTTTTATCTATCTATTATAAAGCTGTACAAGGTCCTAATGGTTGGAGATTTTAATTTTCAAATTGATGACACTACATGTAATACTACCTCTGAATTTCTCAATCTCATCGAGTCCTTCGATTTTAAACAACGTGCATCTTGCCCTAAATACACAGGTGGTCACACTCTGGACCTTGTTTTACACATGGTATAGATGTTGAACCTGTTGTTTCTAAGGATTTATGAGTCTGGGACCACAAATGTATTTTATTTGATATTTGTTTTACATTAGTCACAGCCTTCTTGCCATATGAGACAGACCCGTTTCATAAACATCCTATCATTTCTATGCTGATGACATCCAGTTGTATTTTTCCTTTAAACCTGGTGAGCCTCATAAAATTTCTATACTGAACAACTGTTTAAATGCAATTAGGAACTGGATGGCAAATCATTTTCTGCAGTTAAAGGCAGATAAAACTGAAGTCCTGATTCTTGCTCCCGATAACCTTCACTCGGTGTGAGAGAGTGAGTTTTGATGCTCACATTAAGACGCTGACTCGATCATATTTCTTTAACCTAAGAAACATAGCCAAATGTAAACCTAATGCATCAAGGAGTTAAATAGCGATGCTAATACATGCTTTTATCACATCCTGATCCTATCGTTAACTTTAAAATCAATTTTTAAGTAGTTAAACAACCTTTTCTTCTCACTGTAGCTAGCTTGCATACTGATCAGATAACGGACTTTGCTTGTTTTTCTTCACCTTAGTTTTTCTTCTCTCTTATTCTTGTCCTTTGACCTCAGGTGAATATGGACCCTTTCTTCAGGCCCCTAGCGTCCCTACAGTATATTTTAAAAAAAACTCACAAGTTTTCTGATAAATTCATGAGGGTTACACAATGCTTAAAAGGAAACCTTACTGCTGACTCTTGCACCTTCTTATGGCATGCATGTAATATGTATGATTACAGTGCTAACAGCATCTGCATCTTCCTCCTGCATCTTTATCCTTTTTTTCTGACTGGGCAATTTGTATTCACATATTTCTGCAGCTCTCTCCTTAATATCATGACTGATTAATTTCTGTGTTCCAGAGTTAAAGTGATCTGCATGACCCCGCATACCATGAAATATTTACATTTACATTTATAGCATTTGGCAGATGCTCTTATCCACAGCGACTTACACTGTACTGTAGCGCTGTGTCTTTCCGTACTGTAAGATAACTCCACTGGGAAATGCGACTGAAAGGTAGCAGGAGTTATTCAGAAACGATAGCCAGATGGAAGGAATTTCTCTCACTCTAACTTGCATATAGCGTGCATTGAAGTTAACATGCCCACACACTTTGGACATAATTAGGTGCTTATTGTTCTGCTCACTGTTTGTTTATTAGAGGTATAGTTTGACAACTTTTTTTTATTAAATTCCCAAAACGCAAACTTTGATTCAAACACAGAGCGGACCTTTTAGTAGACCTACAACACTCATTAAGCAGTATCAGCAAACTTTCTCCACCAACTTTTCTTTATACTCTTATAATCCTGTATGTGTGTGGAATATATCACCAGAATAGATGTACTGTAGGGTTATTAATGAAAATCCCTCCACTTTTCTGATCGGCTAATCAAACACCGCAATCTTTCTTGTTGTGCACAGTGTGTTTGCGTCAACCTGTTCGGCAAACCTCCAGCTGCAGACCCCTCTGAACCATCACTCTTCCTGTCAAATATAAATTAAGCATAACACGTTTCAATTCCTCAGAGCCGTCATCCCTGTATTGTTTGTTTTTTATACTCTATTTTTTACATATAAAAGCACCCTTACAATTATTTTCCCCTTGTTCTGTTCCTCTCTTGTGTAATAACCTGCTAGCTGCTGTCACAAACTGTCAATCTTATGGAGAAACATGATAAATTATCCCCCTGTTAAAGCTGTATCCCACTTCCATACTAATTCTAAGCAGGTTAAGAGTATTTATTTCTATTCACAACGGAAAAGAGACACATTTAAGCATACTCAAAAGTAGGGATGCATACTAAAAACTGTTTAATTGGATGCAGGATGACCTGAACCTGTCCAATACCTGTCAGTCCTATTAATAGGGATACACCAATTCAACTTTTTCAGTCCCGATAGCGATACCTGGGCTTTGGGTACCGAGTACCGATCCGATACCAGTGTTTAATTAACAAAGCTGTATGCCTCACTGTGTGGAAGTGACTGGGATCATTCTTTTATGTGTAAGGGAACATCAGGCTTGACTTAAACATTGCTTTCCTAACTTTGTAAAACAAAATGTAACAAATACATAGATGTAAATTTAGTGAATTGTTATTCACTTGCCATTTTACTTCACTTTTACTTTCATTTGCTTATTTCTCCACACAAGCATGTATATATCAGTAGTTGTTGGCAAAATTCTCACTCTGATCGCCTTGGGGTCTTTGTGCAGGTCGCTGTCCAGTATCATCATTTGTTGCACCAACAGTTGTAACATAATCTACTGTAGGCTGTAATGTTCTCTCTCCTCTAATATCTGTCACATGACCACCTCTCATACTGCATTAGTCATGGACCGCTTTGCTTTAGAAACACATTATTTAGCTGCTGATTTTCAAAAGCAGGACTTGAAGCTCTGCTTTGTGAATTTCTTCTTTTTGGCTGGACCGCAGAGGGCCAGCCCTACAAATGCAAAAGTCTGTCACTGAGTGAGTGAGTGAGTGACTGAGTGATGAAGTTACATGATTGGTCAGCCGCGGAATGGAGTTTCATCATAGGCCATTGCTCTTTCAAAATGAAAAGCAAATGAGCCTGACTAGCGTGACGCGTCCGGGTCACGAAACTTGGCCCAAGATGTTAAAACTATGCGATTTTAGTTCTACAATGAAACGAGATTCAGCAGCGGCAGAGCCTAGACTTTGGTGGATTGTTTAGACGGAATAACAGAAAATTTACGAGCAGCTCGCCATGATGTTTCCAGTTTGAAGCGGCAAGCAGAAAACCAGGGACCAATCAGGTGCATTCCACGATACGTCACCGCTTGAACGGCCAGTTGAGTGGAGCAGCGCGTCTCCTAGTGTCCTCACCAGACCTGGTGGACATGTAGGGCTGGGTTTAGCATTATAGGCATGACCACTGACTATTTGTATAACAATTTAGCCACAAATTCACAGAGTCTTGTTACTCTTTGGCAACATTTTTGTGAATGAAACTTGCCCACAAACAGCACAGAAACAAGTTTGTTCAGTTAAGAGAGTTTCCTGAATCCAACTAAGAACAGAAACGAGTAAGAGAGGTTTAGGATAAGAGGAAATGTTCTTGCATTAGGCCAGTTGTCTTTGTTGAAGCCATGATCGACTCTAGTGTTTCTTCAGTTTGTAAATTGCCATCAGCACGACAACACAACTGCTCAGCATCTCACCGCCTGTACCGATGTAGCTGCTACAGTACTGTATGTACCGCTGCAGGTTGGCATCAGCATTTATGAATGGTCGCTGTATGTATTTTCCCTGTGGGAGGAGGGGGTGTTATGAATTTGTCACGCGGGTGCCATGTTGGCCTAGTTACAGTGTTTCCAGATACTGTAACCGCTCAGCATGTGCTCCTTCACTCTGCATGCCCTCAGTCTTGAATTAATATGATGTTTACAGTATGTGTGTGTCCATGTATTTATAGTGTGTGTGCATGTACAGTGTGAGGCATTAAGAAGAGTTTATGAATAATGTGACGTAACACATGTACGCAACAGCCAAATCATATTGCAAAGAAAAAATCCTTATTCACACACACTTGCACACACTCTTTAAGGCGCTGTTTATTGTTTCGAGCCTTCTGTCCATAAATCACAGCTGTAAATAAATAGATCTATGTGTCGTTCACACTGTGAGATGGATAGGGAGCAATGAGGTGGGCGTCACGACACACAGCCTTGCCTGTACGTGTGTGTTTGTGTGTAAGCTGGCTGGGAGGAGCATCACATAAAAGCCAACAAGACTCTCAGGTGTGAAATTAATCAATTGCAACTTGTTCTCAGTCTCTGATTAGTAATTACTGCAATAAACAATGTCATTGCTTCTAAATGATACAAGTGTTTGACTGTTTTTTTACACACAGGTAGGTAAGTGGTAATCTAACACAGCACTGACCCTGTAGAGGCTGTGTAATGCTTACATAGTAGCTGTAAGCCCAAATGGAAATGGGATGACCATACTGCACACCTGAGTGTTGTGTTGCTTTTATATAATTACGTACAGATATTTGCTCAAAAGATCAAAATGATCATGTAGGAACAGGAGTTTACATCCCACAATTTCAAATTCATTTATTAAATAGAATTACAGATAAATTATCGGGAAAGTTGGCAGCGAAGGGTGAGAGAGGCCGGACGAGAATGGTATTTGGAAGGGATACTAGGAACAGGTGTTGGTGCCTCATGTGAAACCACAATTCAAAGTTGATTTATTTGCCACGTAACTTCCGTACATGTACTTATGTTAAGAGTTATTTTTAAGCCAAACCACGATCTTTTCCTTAACCTAACTAAGTAGTTTTGTTGCCTAAACCTAACCAAGTCGATCTTTTCCTATACGTAAATATGTAGTTTTATTTTGAAAAGACTGGAGTGGAAATTGACACGTGCGTCATGTGTTGTTAAAAGTCATGCTGAACGTCACAGGGAAAAAGGGAAATTTGTTTCTATGTACAAAAATCAAATAGATTAAATTTTGTGATTATTTCACAAGCTGCCATGAGACTGTGCTGTGTCTTCACAAAACCAGAACACAAAGTTTGTCAGAGTAAAATAAAACATTTGAATGTTTTTTTGTTTTTTTTACACTCGGGTGGGTTAATGGTAATCCCACACGATATCAACCCTGTAGGAGCTGTGTAATGCTTACAGAGTAGCTGTAAACCCAAATGGATATGGTAGTGCAAACCAGAGTGTCGTGTTGCACTACAGGTTGCAACATGGAGAAGCTTAATAAGCAAAATGCAGGAAATCATGGTTAAAACCTCATAAGGTAATGTGTTGTAAATAGCTCAGGGGGTAGAAACACAACACCAACAGAGAGAGACTATAGATCCGCATAGACTACTGAGATTGGTGTATTGTTAAGACTGAAACTGTGGTGAACGCAACA
Source organism: Sebastiscus albofasciatus (assembly GCA_916701655.1). Classification (NCBI taxonomy): domain Eukaryota; kingdom Metazoa; phylum Chordata; class Actinopteri; order Perciformes; family Sebastidae; genus Sebastiscus; species Sebastiscus albofasciatus. The sequence continues at coordinate 64,909 of CAKAOI010051163.1, forward strand.
TTATGGTAGGCCTATTTAGCTCAAAACACATTGCAGCATCTGCAAAAATTGGCTTGAAGCTCTGGCTGCGAATTGATTCACAACTACTTGTAAGCGCCATAAAAAATTCAACATTTTAAGAAAAATCTAAGTTAGTGTACTTCTCCACCACTCATGCATACCAGCGGGCATTCCAAATGATTTCCATACGTAATACAACCGACTGTACCGTAAGTGCCTGATTCATCATCTGGACATTAAAGTTGCATGCACCCAAAATGAGAAGGTTCGCAGTCAGATTTGCTTCATATAAAACATGATAAGAGCTATGGAGCATTAAGCGAGGCTGCTATTGTATGACCAAAATAGCTGCTATTAATCTGATGGGGTAAAATATCAGCAGCAGACTTCAGCACGGAGGAGGGGTGTAATTTACCTTTTGAGGAGTTCATCAGTAGGGAAATTGAAATTGGTCCATTTGTAGCCGAATAATCAGATGCAGATGACACAAATGAGCTATGAGACTGAAATGCAGTGAGTGAGATCTCAGAGGAAGGGTGTCGCATAATCCAGGATAACGAGATGCTGTGTAGATACAGTCAAATTAGTCCTGAGCTGCGGCTACATACTGAGAAACCTTAAATTCTGCCTTGTACTTCAAATTTAAGATTTTTCTCGTAGGACAACAGTATTTCTTGGGGATTAAAGGTAAATTATGTTCGATATAACCTCAGTTTCTTTGCAGATTGAACGAGAGGTGAGTGAGAGGGAAAGAAGGAGAGAAAGGCCCGCCTGAACGCTATTAGTTTCAGGGCAGCTTTCTTTGAAAAACCCCAAGGTCAGACTCAAAGTGTAAGGCCCAGTGATCAAATCAAAAGCATGGTGTTGATGTTGGTGTTAATATAGAGGCATTGTTTGAAGTCACTAGGGCTTTAAAGCTCAGGGTGAAAACTGACATAAATCGTGGAAAATAACTGTGCAAGAAATGCTGTTGTCCAAAAATGGAAACCAATCTAAAAACCCTTTTAAAATTATGTCTGATAAATTTGTGCTCTCCACTCTTTCTGTTTGTACTCACAGGGGTAATTTACTGAAATTGCACCCAGGGATGAAAAATTGACATCCTCCTGGCAAGCTGAAAAAGCTGCGCTGGAGACTCACTACATAACATGATCATATAGTTTTATTACTTTGTTTAGCATGCTAATGATTTAAAAAAAAAAAAAAAAAGCATAATGATCTTGATGAATTACAGCAGCCATGGTGATATTTAACTACAATCATAATTCATCTCTCCTTCCTCCTTGATGGTGTGTAATCAGCTGCTGCCATTCAGCATTTTGCCAGCCTTCACAAAGGCAAAGCAGTCACACACTGTTTAACTCCCATCATTTCCACCCATGTTTCTTTTCATTAAAATGAGCTCATGAGCTGAATTCAGATTTTAATGTTATGTGCGCTACAATGGCAAAAACGTCAGCATGGAGCTTAAAGATGAACAGGACGAGTCAATATGTATCCAAGTTTCACCCCAAATCATTTTTCTGCAGAAATATATCAATACAGGAGGACAAAGCTGCTTTGAAATTATCTCAGGATGAGTTAAGAATAGATTATTTATATGGGAATACATAATTCATACCTGCTGAATATCACAGGCACAGTTATATGGGAAGCATCATGCAGTTAGGGGGGGGTGAGGTCTATCAGGGAAAGATGTTATTACTTCATACTTGGCTGTCATAGTCCATTAAGTCTCCCTTTCATTCTCCCCAGGTCTTCTTTCAATATGCAATCACTCATTTCAGGTGCAAAACATCTGGGAGATGTTTGTGTCTACAGCGCAAACATGCTGTAAGCTAAGATAGCATGGAGACAGTGGGAAATTACGTACAGTAATGTGGCAGCTGAGTCGCATAATTTTCATCGCTGTGTTGTGTCAACTGCCACTCAATCTAACCAGTAATTGACACATCGGTAAGCCCTGCCCTTAATTACGGTTGCTACAGCTGTCAAGCTCTCTGGTCTTGCATGGCACAATGAAAATGGTGTCAGATTTACCCCTCAAAAAAGTTATTTTTCAAAGTGTTTTTTAGGCTGAAATGATACTGTGTGATACCTTGGACCAAATCTCTGAAGTCTCTCCCGATACAAGATTGCCCTACTACTACTACTGAGAGCACTCGACAGGCCTGTTATTCCTTGTGAGGTGGTTGAAGCACGTTATACCTTTTCTTTCATTCTAAGCTTACTTTAGCTTAGTGAGTTTTAAAACAAGAACCCTGTAAGAGATTGTAAATCTGCACTAGTTGGCTATGTAACTGATATTGTGCTAAAATACTGTGGCTAAAACTAACTTTAGGATCAGTGGGCAACCTCCTCTCTGAAAAGTGAAGCCAATGCAGAAGTGCCTTAAACTTGCATTCTTTCTAATATCCAACAGGGGGCGACTCCTGTGGTTGCTAAAAGAAGTCTGATTGTATTGAAGTCTATGAGAAAATGAGCCTACTTCTCACTTGATTTATTACCTCAGTAAACATTGTAAACATGAGTTTATGCTCTCAATCTCTAGTTTCAAATCTTCAATACAGCATGATGTTCATTTAGTAAATTATGGTCCCATTTAGAGAAAAATAGATAATAAAGCAGGGGATGCTTTAGGGCGTGGCTACCTTGTGATTGACAGGCCGCAGCGTTTTCTGATCTGGGAGTTGTCCGTGTTTTCATCTTACAACTTTAACCCTTTCACAGTGTGTTTTCAGTTCATGAAAGTTAATTGTAACCGTTTTGGTTGCCTAAAAATTCAGCGTTCAGTTGTACTCCGCTCCACCCTCTTGTGTCACTTCTGGTTGCAAAAAAACGACATGGCGACGGCCAAAATGCTGAACTCGAGGCTTCAAAACGGCAGTCCACAAACTAATGGCTGACGTCACGGTGACAACGTCCATTTGTTATATACAGTCTATGTTTAGGATGAAGACTAACCGTGACAAATGTAGCGCTATATTGAATAATGATTTGGGCTGTTTGGTGTGCTAACTTCCTAAAATCTAATAAAGAGACAAACACTGTTTAATCCCTTCTTTACATTTTTGCACTTGTATTTCTGGCTTTGGAGGGGGAAATAAATAAATTATAAAATAAACAATTTTCACTCTGACATATGTAGCCTACACTGCTTCAACTGACAAGCCTGCCGTGCTTAGTTACGGTTGCTAAGTTATGATTGGACAATCGCTGCTCAGGGAAGCAAACGTTCAATTTGTTTACAAGGCTGTTTGTCGCCTGTTCAACCGTTATCAGAGCCAAAAATAGAGACCAGCAGCTTCCTGGTGGTTAGTCAATTGTTCCCAATGAGAACATTAAGATTTCTCTCTTTAACAGGATGAAACTGAACCTGATGCTGCTAATTTAAACTGACTCTCTCCACTATCAGCAACAACTAGAAAACCTAAACCATTATTTTTTTTAGTGAGTCTTTAGTTTGATTATGGGAAGGATGACGTAAAAATCTGTCATCCAAAACAAACCTCTGACCAAAAACATTGTTTGTTCTGAATGCTCCTGCCTCCAGTGTATTATGTTCTCTCATGCAGTACATCCTTCAAGTGAGAGTAAACCATGAAGTGACCCTGCTGTGAAAAGCAGAGTTACATCTTCATCACTTTTAGGCTTTCGGTACATTTTCCTCATTAAAAAGGTCTACTTTTTAGTATTGCATACTGGCCCTTCGCAGCCTATTTATGTCTTTGAATGCTCCTGCTGTGAAGTCACACATTCTATACACAGAAAAACAAAATTCACGCTCACTGTGGTTTGATTTTTAACATTATTCTGCCACATTTAGTTTGATTTATCTGAATAATGATAGAATAAATGAAGGAATAAAATGTGCTGAAAAAACAGGTATGAACGACACCGAAACAAAAAAGGCTTCAAATCCTCTTTTCCAAGGGAAGCTGCTAAAAATAGAAAACAGACTTAACAAAGACAAATTCACCTGCTTTTCGTGTATTTAAAAGCATTGATTATTCTTGTGCATACAGCTCCTTCTAATTGGTTTCAGGTAACTGTTGTTTTCTCGACCTGTTTACAACACTGCAGGGTCATAAAAGAGGAAGAAGGCTGAGAATTTGGGCTGTTGCAAGTTTTCACTATTTAAAAACCAATTGCTGAAAAGGCAGACAAAACACCAGAGGGGAAATGAACTCCTAGAGATGAAAAGGCTGGTGTGCCATTATTACACACTTCAAATATAAGCCTCCACTATAGAGACCGGGAGATTTATTTTTTAAAAGGGACAGTCCGGGCGTGAAGAATACACAGCGAGATAACATGATTATGTAATTGAATTTTTTATGCAATCGAGAACAAAGATGGTCTCGATATAGGCCTTGTGGCGGCGGCTTTTTTTGCAAACTGTGTTTAATAGGAAAATAATCTCATCTGTGAACTATTCAACTCGCATTTCCATATCTGGCTTCATATCAGGGGGCGGTGCTGCACAAACAAGTCTTCCTGCTACATATCCAGCCAGCCTTTCTACAATCATAATGTCACTTATATGACAGTTAATTCGGTCCAATCATTTTATTTTGACCTTATCATCAAAGTAGCTTTTGCAGATAATTCTGCAAACTACAAATGAATACTGGTTGTAACCGGCATGAGCATGTGGAGCTGACATCAGGACGACTTTAAAAATCATCTAGTCTGATTGTATTGACTTTCTGGCTCTTATTGTCCTATCACGGCACCAAAATGAACCAAAGTGTATTTGCCGGTCTAGTCTGTTCCTGGTCCTGTTGTTGTGGGTAAATACAGACAGCTCTGTTTGTGTTGAGGCTGTAAATCTCATCTGTCCTTTCTAACACAAGCAGAGATTGACAACCCTGTTCGGTAGAATGACTGAGAGCCACAGCTTCACTGAATAATTAATTGAGTAATGAGAAATGCAGATGTCCTGTCATGAAAAGACAAAACAGGTTTTCAGCAAGAAGTTCCTGGTAATTTTAGACCCAGGACTACTTTTCAAGGAACTAAAAGGTTCCTTCAGCCCATTGTTGTCAGCGTTTCCACCACGGTCTAAAGACCTGTGAAGATTAAGCAAATTAGTCCGCTGAGGTATGAAAAAGCAACATGACATCAGACGACGGCTGCTGGTGGTCGCACGGATAAACTTGCAGCCTGCAGCTCAGGTTGAGTGTTTGATGGTTATTTATTTATTTGTGCTTTAACGTAACCTCCGTGAAACAATGAGAAAATAACTCTTTGTCTGTAACTCTTTCTTGACACGAAGGAGGATAAATAACGCTCCAAACTTGCGTTAAATTTTGGCGAGGAAAAACTGTCATGGCCATATTCAAAGGGGTCCCTTGACATCTGACCTCAAGATATGTGAATGAAAATGGGTTCTATAGGTACCCATGAGTCTCCCCTTTACAGACATGCCCACTTTATGATAATCACATGCAGTTTGGGGGCAAGTCATAGTCAAGTCAGCACACTGACACACTGACAGCTGTTGTTGCCTGTTGCGCTTAAGTTTGCCATGTTATGATTTGGGCATATTTTTTATGCTAAATGCAGTACCTGTGAGGGTTTCTGGACAATATTTGTCACTGTTTTGTGCTTTTAATTGATTTCCAATAATAAATATATACATACATTTGCATAAAGCAAGAATATTTACCCACTACCATGTTGATAAGAGTATTAAATACTTGACAGATCTCCCTCTGAGGTAGGCTACATTTTGAACAGATAAAAAAATGTGCAATTACTTTGTGATTAAATCATTAATTATAGACAATCATGCGATTAATTGCAATTAAATATTTTAATCGATTGACAGCCCTATTTTTAATGTTATCTAAGAAAGAGAAACGCTCTCCCCTCTTCCTAAAATGGTCCTAAATCGATACTAGAGTACTTCCTTGTTTTATGAATGAAGCGGTACACAAGCAAAGCCAACCCCGGAAGATCCCGCACTTTCAGAAAGTACTACCTCCCGACCAGGGCCTCTTTGGGAGTAAAATGTCCCTGGAAAACGTTCCCGTAACTTCATTAAGACCCTGGTCCCTACGGTCAAAAAGTAATGTTCCTCAAAAATGTCCTAGTTCTGGGGGAAAGTTCCTGCGGCGGAAAAGAGGCTAATGGAAACAGACCTATAGCGTCTCATTTAAGAGTTAACTGTCCAGACATGTAAGTAATGGAAGAAAAATACACATAGAGAGTTCTGTGTTGACATTCGTTCTGTGGCTTTTTTTCACGCATGGGGATCAGATGTTGCCACAATAGTACATTTTTAAAAAGGTCTCTGCGTGCATGCACGTGTGTACATGTAAAAGGCCAAGGCCAGTGGGTCACTGTGTGCTGGATAGACAGAGCCTTGAGGGTTTCCCTGCCCTGTGTGGCAGATCTGTCAGCTTAAGCAAGTGTGAGACTGGCAAAATGCCCAGGATGGCTCTGGAGCCTGTCTACAACACATCAAACTTGACCTCAACATCAGTTAGTAACCGGGGCTCATTTTTGTATGCCTTAACATCTGCCATTTGAATCATTTCGACAGCATCTGCAAATGGTGCAAAGATGTACACGGTGTGATTAACACTCAGAGTAGTTGTTCTGGGGAAGAAAATGTATAAGTGAGTGCAATTTAAAAATAAATCTTAATATCCATATCTAAGGAGCTAAGGGAACTTATCTGAAACATTTCGCAATTCAGTCTATTTGAAAAGATAAAGAAGAAATCGCCTCATTGCCCTCCGATTAGTATTCCAAAGCTTCACCGTGATTGTCACCTATTAATCCATGTTTTGCAATGCTTGAGGATGCCACCACTTTCAGCCTAATGAAGTATGGCCTTTTTCATTTCAAGCCAGTGAGGCATCGCTGCCAAATGCAAATCATTCGCCAAACAGAAAAGCGCACACATTGTTCTGCAGAGAGCTATTTAGCATGTTTCTGTGATATTGTACAAAATGATTTTAACAAAAAGAAGAGTGGCAGCGAAACAACGGCCAATTATATGGTATAACACACGATGCATGTTCTTGTCTTGGAGGATGTGTTTTTGCTGAACGCCACGGTCTTTAGGAAATTCAATTCTGAAAGATATATTTATACCACTAATGAGTTTAATGTGTGCAGCAATAACAACCAGTACATCCTCTTCCTCATCCTCTGCAACACGGAGAAAATCAGTAACCAGCTCCTCTGAGTTGGACTTCTCTAAAAAGTTTCCCTGTCTTTAGGAGAGAACAGTTATGGCGGCATCCGTCATCTTTCAGAGACAAAGTGATGGCGAAGGTCCAATGATTTGCAGACGGCAGAGCTACGCCGAGATGGATGGGCAAAAAAATCATCCATTGTGAAGTCAATCTTCAAAACTCCAGGGACATTTGCCTGACTTCATTCGCAGTCACCATTACAGAGTGACTCAGGGCACTGGAGTGAATTTCACCTCAGCAAAATTAGCCATTAGCTTTCTGATAGGGCTGCATTCTTTAGGAGGAGGTGTATAGATGCCGGGGCAAAAAGGTGAACTGGAAGAGCAGCCAGAAATAAATATGATGAGATGGGGTTCATGGGGAACTGGAAGCTTAACCAAATTTAAGTTAAGACTTCTTGCACTAAGTAGTTGTCACCTTCCACCATAACAGCCATGTATCAATGTATTAATCAACACTCATTCCGTACCCATCTTTTTTGGATGCTTCAAATCTGTTTTTGTTGTGTTTAGTGAAGCGCATTCTGCATAGACAGCTGTTTAAATCACACATAATATCCAGCTGTATAAGTGTTTTGAACTTATTAACCGTATCTACATTGATTGAACAAGGCGCCCTGTCTGTCTGTAAGCTCGCCTGTTCCACTACAGGCAGACTCCACTCACTCGCTATCGGGGAAATAAAATCAGTGACTCAATACATAAACGTTGTTAGTTTTTTCCCATTGAGCTGACACGAAAACTATTTTGGTTCAGTGAATTTCTGCTGTCAGTCAGCCAGCCGCTGTCCACTCAGCTCTCCAGGAGCTGCTGCTGACAGACGGCGAAGACGGAGTCAGTGTGGATTGGATGATGGACTGCTCGCGCTGCTCAAGTCTGGCTCAAGTCTAGCTCATGTCTAGCTCACATCTGACTCATTTTTATCACCATCTTTTCTTAACAGCCCTGCGTTATGCGGGGCTCACATTACACGAGAATCAAGCCGATTTTGGGCCAGATTTCCCCCTCCAGACGATAGTCAACAAAGCCCCAATTTTCTGATGGTTCTAAAGATTATCTTTCCAGATATTCTTGTGGTGTCATCAGTTTGGAAGTCCATCCTGGCCGCACGGATTTCAAATCCTAAATATTAAACATGTTCAATATTTACAATCGGATATCCTTTTGTGTGTGTGGGGAACCCTGAGGATAGACGCTGACGCAGTCATGTGGGAAAGAACGATAGCCAACTGAGAACCAAGCTGACTGAAGAAGGAAGAACAACAACCGCTAATGCATGAGCTAATGCAAAACGCAAAGCATAATGTAGAAGTAAGATGGACCTCAGAAATGGAGGAACAACCTGTTGATTTGTGGCAACAACACGAGTGTTAATTACCTCCGCCAAGGCCGAAGGCCTAGGAAGGAGGTAATGTTTTCACTGGCATTGGTTTGTCTGTTTGGAAGATTACTCCAAAAGTTTCTTCAGCATTATGATCAGCCAGAACATTAAGACCTCTCGGTTTAACATATGCGCAGTGTAACTGATGATGCGTTGATGATGCATGACCCCGCCTTCTTCCTTCAGAGAGAGAGCGGGGGTGGGGGGTGGGGAGGAACAACTGTAGAATTGGCGTTTTTCACATTAAACTCGGTTAAATTACAGTTGAGTTCGACCTCTTGGAAAGAGTAACGATGACGGTTTAGGTGAGTTTTATTTTGTTTTTGTCCAGTTTGAATGAAGTGTTTTATGATGCTCCGCTATGTACAGCTGATCTCAACATAAACAAAAATACACGTGGATGATGGCGCAAGCTGAACGGAGAGGGGGGCGGAGAGGGGGGCGGAGGTCTGCGCTCTCCGAGTGTCATTCTAGTTTAACATGTCTCCATGACGTTATCCATTATTTTTTATTTTTTTCTTTGTGAATTTTAAGTACAAAGAAGTGCAAAAACTAACATCGCTAATTTGTCCTGCACGTCATCTGCCATGTTTGGTCACGTTTGATCGTGAGAGATTTCGCGAGATTTTGGGTTTTGAGAGTCGGGACTCTTGTTGTTCATAAATGAAATCTGTTAGTGTGTGGTGTGCTGTTTTTGCCAAATCGTTGCTCACCACACACTATAGGAACAAAACTGTTATATTTAACATAACATGTTGTTATGCATGGGGTCTTCTTATCAAATCTTTTAAGATTTGAAGAATCTTTTGGTGTGGGCCAGTCTTTAAAACAGAGCAGGACGTTGGTGGGGACGTTTTGTTTGGTCACCATTTGCTCTGAGCACTTTCACAACTTCATTTTATAGACGGAAATGATTCATCAATTTCATCAAGAAAATAATCGGTAGATGACTGCATCTTTCACTGGTGATAATTTAGTTTCCTGTTACTGCACAAATACATTTTTACAATACATTTGGTCTACCACTTGTTTACGGTTTCTATTTTCTGTTCTTGTAATACCGATCATTAAATGTGTTGTCCAATATTGTTTTCACAGTTTCACAATTGCTTGCAATAAAAACTCAAAAAGCTCCTTGTCCGTCCACCTTTACTGACGACTAGTGTGTTTTGCTCGCTGCGTAGCTGTGCATCCTCATGCGTAGTCAGGACAGAAGAAACATCAGCACCAGAGTCTCCAGGTCCAGCTGAGAGCTTTCAGACACTGGTATTCAACCATTCCCAGTTGTGAATATGAGTAACTGACTGCCCACATAAACAGGCTGACAGCAGTCTGCCTCCTCCACTGCTGTCAGCTGCTGTACGCCTGGTTCCCGAGCACTGCTACCTAACCAAAGTTTCTAGAAGCACAAGAGCACATAAAGCCCTTGAAAACATGGTGTCACCAGTGTAATGAGAATTATAACATTGGTTAAAAGTTTGCACAATATGCTGACTGTTTTGGCGTCAGGTTTCTCCACTGTTATTACTCCACCTCTATTTCAATCATATTGAACAAAAATGTATTCTCCAATGGCTCCATGCTCCAATGCGTTTCTATTTAGAGGGTTCTTGATTTAAAAAGATTTGAGAGCATTTGGCTTAGTCTGGCCCCGCAGAAGGAACAGCCATTGGCAGCAAAGATAATGCTCCCAACCCTTTTAATAGCAATTGCACAGAAAATGGCAAAGTAGATGGCACCAGACGAACCACAAGCAGCCAGACACTGAGAGAAAGAGGGGAGGGAATAATAGCCTGCCATATACTGTATGTATGTATGTATATGTATGTATATATATATATATATATATATATATATAAGCTCCTAATGAAAACAAACCACATGTCCAAAACAGATGCACAATAACAATGTTCTCTATTAAGACAATTGAGATTCAAATGTATTAATATGCAAAGCACAAGTAATACAATATGCCACAAGGTCCAATCAAACTGGTGTCATTTCACTGCAAAAATACAATCAAATAAAAATGAAATGAAATAAGTGGGAGTTTTAATGATGCTCTTTTATCACACACACAGTCCTGACACAAAATCACACAAAGGTACATCATGTCCAAGTCAGACATCACCTTAAATACAACAAGCCTAATAAACTTATAAAGGATGATTACATCAACTATTAAAAAAAAACACTACAATAATATTACAGGGGGGATAAGTACCATTAAGTGCCATTAGCAATATGGAAATATATATTGATTTTCCAGTTGAACTAAATTATTATGACATGCATCTTGATTAATAGTGTTCAGACATCATGTATTGAAAATGTAGAATAATCAAAGCGCACATGAACTTGTTGACCGGCCACGCCCATGAAATCAATGGACAAATGTAATAAAAAAGTTAGGACGAGCCGAACATCTGTGTGCAGATGTGGAGGAAAGGCGTCTCACCTGCGCGGCCATGAATGACAGATCCATACTGTTGCTCCGGTCAAGCCAAGGCACTCAATGAAAGATGCAAAAGTGCGTAGTTCTCTTTCTCCTCTTTATTCCCTCCGATGGAGCATTTGCCTTCTTTCTTTTTATTATTTTCTAACTCGGCATCCACAGAGCTCTGTCTGTCTGCAAGTTGGCGGACTTCACGTGAGGAGAAGCATGTCGAAGATGAAGAATGAAAATAACAATGAGGAGGAGGAGGAGGAGGAGGAGGAGGGAGGAGGAAGAGAAAATGAAGGGATGTGTGACAAAAGAAAAGCAGGAAGAGAAGCTGAGCAGGCGGAGAAATGAAGAGATGAGGATGCGAGAGACAGCATGCGAGTGAGAGAGGGAGGTAGAGGATGAGGAGGAAGAGGAGGAGGAGACGGAGGAGCTGGACTGTCACACGGAACCTCTCTCTCTCTCTCTCTCTCTCTCTCTCTCTCGTTTTTCATTCTTCTTTGTCTCTGTATCTTTTTCTTTATTTGCTTATCATTCAGCCTTTTCTCTAAAATCATTTTTTTTTTCTACTATTACCTTCTTATTAAGATGTACACCACATTTATGAGTATACGTGCCTACCCAACTCTACCTAGTTGTGTACCTGGGGCTGTTTTTTTCATTGTTTAGAGATGACAACATATTTAAGTAATATATATTTTTTGTAATGAGATATAAAATAATGGAAAGTAACATCACTAAGAGATTATTATAAAACACTTTAAAGGACCAGTGTGTAACAATTAGGGGAGATCTATTGATACAAAATTGAATATAATATTAGTATGTTTTCTTTAGTGTCTAATCACCTGAAACTAAAAATCGTTGTGTTTTTGTTACGTTTGAATGAGCCGTTTATATCTACATAGGGAGCAGGAGTCTCCACGGAGTCGGCCGCCATATTTCAGTATAGCCCAGATCTGACAAACCACTGTGTTAACTCTTCATGCTTGAGCCGGAGTCGATAACGTTACTCGCTCCAGAATTAACCCCCCGTCACTCCACTCAGCTGCCAGGAACCCTTGAGGAGTTGCAGCATTTATTTCTGCACAAACTGCAACTTCCACTGTACAGTCACTTGATATTCTCCAAGCTAAACTCACTCTGTCTTCTGCTCCACTAGCTCACTTGTTTGCTCACACATATTTGCCGCCGCTCTTTCTCTTGCTTCACCACTCACTTCCCACGTACGCACACACTCTGGATCTGCTATACTCCTACAGCATCTCTAAATAGGGCCACTCGCCTTTTCACGACGGCCACCATAGTCCTTCTACACGCTTGGCACACAAAAGAGGTTGCAACCTCACAGCTAGATGCCACCAGATGTTACACACTGTAATTTGGATTCATGTCAGACTAATTGAGCACGGACATATGTCACAGTCGCAACTTCAGAAATGGTTTAAAATCTTCTTCATCTTTGTTTTTTGACACAATTTTTTTCAGTTAGATGGTTAGAAATGGTTGAGCAAGGCCCTTTACTCCCTGTAATATACAATTTATTATTTGTTTTGAGTATTATCTGCATTTCTAAAGGAAATGAAGCTGTATATTCATTCTAAACTTCTGTATGGAGAGTACACTTCTTCTGCCGGGGTAAAATCCATTTCCATGGTGCATCATTGCCCTTTTGATATCAGGTTTGCTTTATTTCTGACACTGACTGCGAGAAATTAACCTAGTTGTGTCTCCAACGTCCAGAAACACAACAGGTGTGTGATTGAGATGTTCTCAGGTAAATTAAATCTGCTGATGAGCAGATGTCAAAGGTGCGAGCGTGCGCACTCGAGCTTTCTTTCTCTAGAGCCCTTCCCCGGGGCTTGAAAACCCGTGACCTAAAACTAATGACACATTCTTGAATTAACTAGGCCTGCAGAATAAAGGATGCCGCTATTATTCATCGGAGAGCCTCTTCAAAAAGCCAATTAACAAGCTCTTACAGTATGAGGAGTGATTTTGTTTAATAGTGACCCCGGCCTTCACTGTGAATACTAAAATGGTTGAGTAACACCATAGTCTACATACAAAAGAGCTCAGACAGATTGCACTTACATTTTCTTTGGGTCAAGTATCACAGACAGACTATTTTCTTCCCTTCTAATCTTAAACTTAGTAATTTTCCCTCGAACACAAACACAAAGTTCTTTGTCCTTTCAGAAAGAAATTGGCTTTTTTTGTACGATATTTGGCAACAGTTTCAGTGATTGTCCTTGGAGTTATGGGGTGAAATACTAATGAATCCTAGCTCATGTTAACATCCTTAGTTTGTTACCGTGGTGTGTTTTTTTTTTATATATAGTTTACCATAACCTCTGCCATGGAGGGGATGAAGCAGATCTCCTAGATCAGCAGTTAAGAATCCATCCTCCATGTCTGCTTTTTTGCTGAGCAGGCATACACAACATCCAGTCCAATCCTCCAGTGTGGGAGAGTTCACTTCACTTCAGTTCACAGCTTCACTTCCAGCTTCGGAGAAGAAATCTTCCAGCTTCTTTATTAACTTCTGTATTACTGTAGCTTTATGTGTCATTTAGAACTACTAATATGTAGTCATAATGCCTCATGCACACAAATGTCAATATTATTGCATTGCATTGTGTAGTTTGTCATGGATCAGTACATTTATGTTGATCTTTACGGGTGATATTTTAGGTGTCTTGCCATTTTTTTAATGAATATGTAAATGACTCACTGGGATATTACTGTAATTCCTGGGAGTGACACATTCACAGTTAACATGCTTAGTTTTAAGCACTCAGTTAGCATAAATTAGCCCTTAGGTTCAATGTTTTTCAACCAAGATCTAATTAAAAGGCTGTTTCCCACCATTTCAAATCACACATGGCACGACCTCAATAAAAACTGTGTTGCAGCTTCTCACAGAGATTAAACACAGTCCAATAGGGAAATTGTTGAGGCCTTCAAACACGGGGATAAATCAGGATGTTTTCATAAACAGGAAGCTCACAGGATCAACAGACATGTTTATATGCAGTGAAAGGAGAGCGGCACGCTTTATATCAGGTTTTATTGACTGTAGCTACATCTGCACCGAAAGCAGCAAGTTAAAAGTAAATTAAAGTCGATTGAAGCTCACGGAAAAGCAACGTTTGTGATCCTTTTTATTGGAAGAACTGATAGGCATACACTTCCCATGTTTGACAACGAAGATTTAGTAGCTATGGCTGTTAAAGGCTTAAACGATTTCCCCCATTGGGCTGTGTTTAGGAAGCTGCGGTAGTAACGTTATCATTGTGCTACACACAGTCAAAATGATGAGAAAACGCTTTGATAAGCCGTGCTCTGAAAAACAGGCATTTAGGTTTCGGCAGACAAGGAATTCAAAAGTTGAATTCTCCAGTAATATTGTGTCACTTTGTCAGACGGTGGAACGCTTTGCCTCGAGTGACTCAGTGATCCAGTTAGCAACGCAGCACATATTCATATTCCCCGCTGATGCTGTGATTTATTAGTAGCAGAAATATCTTGGCATTGAGTTTACCGGCCAAATTAGTTCTAGAAATTAGATTGATTAATGAGCCAATATTGGCGTAATGCATGGAGGAGTTACATCATTACCTGAACACTAATCATTTGAGCCATCCATGTAAAGAAAAATCAGGTGGTCCAAATACATAAATAATGATAAAAAGCATCTTTTCAGACTGATTAGCACTTTGATTTTATTTCATGACATATTAGAACCACGTTTAGGAAAAGAAATCTGAGATTTTGAGAATAAAGTGTTACATTTTTTGAGAAAAAAACTCATTTTTGAAACATATTTCAATGATTTAGTCGTAATGTTAATACTCCATCATAGAAACAGGTTAATACTCCATCATAGTAAACAGGTGATAACAGTCTGTCTGCTTTATTGTGTCAAATGAGGGACATGAATGACCTGATGTTATAGGTTTCTCCTAAAAGCACATAATTATGGAAGATTTTATGATACTGAAATGAAATGAAACCAGGTACTTGATGCATGAATCACATAACAGGACATGTTTTGAGGCAGCTTCTCTCATAATATCGTGACTTGTTTCTCACAACATTACAATTTTATTCTGAAAATATCATGACTTTTTTTCTTGAAATACTGCGGCATTGTCTCAAAATCAAAATTTTTTTCTTGTAATATTATTATGACTTTATTCTTGGCCTTTATACTACATGGTATTCTTTAAGCCTTGATCAAAAAAGTATACATTTTCCAACCCTGTATGTTGAACCACTGTCTTAAAGGTCAAGTCTGTTAAACTGATTATTAAATTGAATATCCATCTGTACAGTAACGTGGTAAAACACTAAAAACAGTACATTTGTTTGCAAGTAAACATTACGCTTGTCTTCATGTTGCCTGGATAAGTCGACATATTGCTGCATACTATTTACCTTGCATCTGGACTCTCGCGATGTCACAAGATCACGCAAAAATCACCGGATTACATATCACACGAAAATCCATGTTGTCAGGCTTTAAGTGGCAGCCTCCTGTGAGGAGCTACTGCAGCTACAGGTGTGTTCAGGAATGTGTGACAACACGGAAAGGCGACTTAACAACAGTGGCAGCTCCTCAATAGGTTAGCATAGCTGCAATAGCATCAGTTGTATCAGAACTGGAGAGTATTTCTTCATTGAAAGAAGAGTAAATAACTGAAGACACTGAAGGCTTTTCTCAATAGAAAACATGTTTTCTCTCTTCTCCTGACTGGCTTCGACAAGAGTTTGATTGACAGATGGTTCATCCAATCACCTGCTAAGTATTTTTTTTTTAAAGTGCCTGCCCTTTTCCAAACAAATAACGGCTTCTCAGATGGTTCTGTGTAACAAACCAAGGGTCAGGCTAGCACACTGTAGCTACCAACAAAAACAAGGCTTCAACAACAGAATCACAGCCACACAAGACACTCCATCACCTTGTTCTGTGCTTTGAATACAAGACAATTGCAGCCACAGTAACATTCAGTTTAGTCTGATTGTGCATCTCTGTGGTTGCCCTCCTCTGTAACAAACCTCGTCTGTTCTGCAACCTCTTTCCTTTTGTGATGGACGTGCCACTGGGCATTCAATGGCCCTGATTCACAGCAGTATAATCTTGGTAAAAATAGATTATTAACAAGCATCAAACTGGGTCTTGTCATGTTACAATATTCCAGGTTGATGGTAATGAGTTGGAATAATGCCATGCCACCTACTAGGCCGGGCTGCTCAACATTTATGAATGCCTGTGGTGTGACTGATGTGGTCTGTCACCCAGGCCTACATTGCCCAGAATGTGCGTGTATTGTATTTGTATGATTTTATGTATTTATGTATAACCTGTGTGTGCGTGTACTTGTGGATTCATGGAGGATCGGTCATGCTCTTTGATTAATCCTAAATATCCTGGATCTTGGGGGACTTTTGTTGTAATTTTGGCTGTGACAGCTGCGTGTCAGAACCTATGAATAGCATTACCGCAGTAAAAAAACTATGCGTAATCAATCAAAAAGCAACATATCATGCATCAAATAGGGGGATTTTGAGCCGATACCATAAGGGAAACGATATGTAATGACTCCTCCTCCACACACACACACCGGTTTATTATTTGTCTAAGAAGATGTGAGTAAATTCATGCTCCTCCTCCCACACAAATACACCATGCGACACACACTTCATGTGCTGTATAAGCTCTTTTCTCGGCTTCGTGCACTCACCGTACAGTACGTCTTAGTTTGCCTCTCCTCAACTGATGCATAGCCAACAAGGCAGGTGATTCATAATTAATGCGCAACTGAATATATCAAAATTCATCATGTGTGTGTTTGACCATGGGTAACACACTGGGATGCAGTCTTAACATTGCTTTACACACCATGTTTTTCCCCACATTTCTCACACGAGCCGCCTGCGAGTTCATATTCCAGTCAAGTTTCAGTCTCCCTCTTGAAACTGATAGCTTATGAGTTGTTGTTTTTTTACTTGCACCTTATGTGACCAGAGTCATCTATCATCATGGTGCCTTTTTTGCGTGTTTCCATTTGGCCACAAGTCTGTTTGATTTTCATCAACAAAACAGTACGAATGGAGAAGCCTCTCTGTGCATCTGCGCGCCACATCTGCTCTGGCTAAATTAATGCATCTCAACCATATCACGGTCCAAAATTGCAATAGCCTCTCTGGCTTTGTTTCTGTGACAGCGGCTGTTATAGACCAGTCAGATGTGATAAAGCACATTTCTCAATGCCCACAGGTGAAAGAGAGGCGTGTATGTGTGTTTGCAACGCACACTCATGCATATACAGTATGTAACCGTAAGCCAGAGCATATTTCTACTATGTGTATCATGCTTGTGTATGTTACCTAAAGCTACATATATGTGTAGAACTTGTGAGATTATAGTTTCTTTTGAGATATCCGGATTACATGTGTTTTGCTTGCTTTAGGCCTTATTCTGCTGTCTGTGTCTTTTTGATGCAGAACTACAGCTAGAGCTGGGTGTCGTTTAAAAACTTACAATACCAGTACCCTTAAAGTGATACCAATACCAATACTAGTACTTCATTTGATACCTTTTAGCCTACTAACCATTTATCTTACCTGAAGTAATTAACAGTTGCGGCGTGTCCTCTAGAAGAGAAGATGAACACGATGCAGCAATCCACCCTGAAGTTTTCTCCATGCTTGATGAGGTGCTTTATCATGTTGCTCGTATTCCCTGAAATAATCCTTTTTGTCAGACGCCACAGGCGGGTAGTATAGCCATACTTTCAAATGTTTCAGTGACATCTTGGCATGCTGAACTGCCAACTTTGTGAAATACACAGCGCAACAACCATACAAATGGTAATTTTTTTTGAAGTCTTGGTTAAAAAACGATCAAATGCAGGTATCGTTTGACTGGAAAAGTTTAGATACTACTTGGTACTGGGTTATTTCGGTTAATATCTTAAAGGTATTGAGTACCGATACCCAGCCATAACTATCACTGAGTGGCTCCAAAGTAAAATTATCAGAGTATATGCAACGTGGCTCCTCCAAAGATCCAAGTCAGCCATGCATTACCTTGCTACATTTGAAGCAAATTTTAACTTTTTTTTCAGGATTCTGTCCATCAGGAAACAGAGTCAAGAGTCAAAGTTCCCTGAGTAAAGACAACCCTGAAGAATAGATGTTCTTAAAGGACTAATGCAGGGACCATTTGGGGCACATGCCTGTTTGGAGTAGGCCGATTGCTTGAAGTGCTGCTTGCAGCGTTCTTGAGAACCGCTCATTGCTTGTTGGCTCCAGAGAAGTCATGAAGAGTTTGGTTGTAACGTTAGTAACGTAACGTTGTAACGTTGACAACATGCTTGACTCAGTCCGTAGAGCCCTGAAGCCCGCCCCCGCACAGAGCGTTGTTCACTTGTTCATTCAAAGTTTAAAATTTAAATTAATATTCAACGTGCCGCATGTCCAAATTGCAACATATTCAACACTGCATGTCCTTGGGTCCCCATCAACACATCCACCAAGTGTGAAATAGATCAGATGGACAGTTCATGAGATATGTGAAGGACACACCCACATACCCACACAATACAGAGATTCCTTGCTTTATAGTTAGATAAGGCCAGCGTTATTCTATAGTTTTGTTATTGTCAAAAAATCCCATTGTCAATCCCATTAAAAGACCAGAAGCAATTCTGTCTTTGTGTGTGGCACTCAGCACCAAACCCTTTGGCTCCTACTGAAGATGTAAATCTTTAACATTTTAGCAAAAGAAGTAAATTCCATTGTTGGTTTTGTTATTTGGCTTTATTGCCAGACTTATGTTAATACTATGCCACAAACAGTCAGTTCGATAGCTACCCTGCTAGCCTGAATATTCTCACTGACACTAGATACCTGCAAGTAGTTTCAGGTTGTATGTGGAGTCCTAAGAGAGCAGACACTCTGTGCCCTTTTCCCACTTTGAAAGAAAATTAATCTGCGTAACACCATGAGCCGAGCTCCCTGTGTGCCACTACTTTGTTTTGCTTTAATGCTACCAGGCAACTTCTCAGGCATGGGGAAGATTACCAGTCACATCAAAAGAGCCAACTGCCAATCTCAACCTGATGAGAGCTGGAGAGTTTCTCCCCTTTTACTTAAAGGATTCCCAGAGGTAATCCTCTACCTTTCCACATGTATGTGTGACCAGAATACTTTTACTTCTTTATGTAACATAACAGATTTTAGATTTATATTTCAAATGGGGTATTTGATAATACATTTATATCCAGTTGCTGGTGCACCCTCTTGTGTTTATTGCCAAGGGCTAATACACATCCTGCTGTCTATATACCACTCAAGTTAGTGGTGGTGGAGCGGCCAAGTGTGTGAGCATGTTCACTTGAGATGGAGGAGAAAACAGCACAGGAGTTTGACCCCTGTCCATTCACCCTTCAGCTCTCATTGCATCAGAAACGCTCCTTTTGCTGCAGCAACAACTTCAAGGTCCAACACGTATAACCATGGCCTTTGACAGCTGGAATGGGGCCACACACACACGCACACACGGTCAAAAATACCCATAAACATTACAACATAACTTTTAATCCGCAGGAAATAGGGGCTGTGTATATCACGTTCATTCCAAGGAAGCATTGAAATTAAATCATTTTTCTCTTTCTAACTTCCACAAAAAAAAGGTTTAGCTGAGTAGAGTGAAAGTGTTCAGCCGTCTGGGACTAAACTAAAAGCTTTCATTATTAAAGCGCAGATTCAGATCTGTCCGTCTGTTCTTATTCTGTCACATTCGTAGCAGTGTTACTGATCGTATCTGTTCTCCCGGAATCAGCTTTTATTCACCCTACAGTAGGTGAGTGATAAAAGTAGGCAGAGAATGATTTGACAGCGCTCTGGGTCTGATGAGTTGTAAAGCCCCCGGGGTGACAGGTAGCGGACCAATCGGTGCACATAAAAGTGCTGCCACGTGCTTGAGCTGTCACCGTTGCTTCATCATGAAGGACCTGAAGCACGGCTCGCTGACGATTTTGCAGCGGTAGAATTTATCCGTTCCCTGTTGTTGTGACTAATAAGCCTATGGGTATATCTCATAAACAAATAGTGTACTGTATATGAAGAAACAGCCTCTGGCAAACATATCATTCCTCACTTTGGCTTCCACTCGTTGTATGTTATATTCATAGCTCAGGTATAACTGCCTTGGGTGGCACAGTGGCTCTGAGGAGTCACTCAGAGGAGTGAAAAGCTTTCTCTGTGAGTTTGCCTGTTTTCTCGACATCTGGGTGGGTTTTCCTTTGGGTGCTCGGGTTTAGGCCACATCAAATGAAGTCATTATAATTTAGGCTTAGGAACAAAAGAAATGCCTCACTCTAATCCAATATCCCATGCCTAGGTGTGTCCAAAATCCTTTTCTACTTCCTCTCTTTCATTACAGGAACCACAGGGGGCACGGTGGAACAAATCTGACTCCCTGGGCTCCTCGCTCCCGCACCTCCCGGCACATCATCGATCCCAATTCAGCCCTCCGTTCATGCCCTCATGCTTGGCCCCATTTCATCACACTCTTTGATCTTTTCATTCATCCCCTTTCCCATGTAATAATATACTCGTTCGCACACTTAAATGCTGTGGTCTTTGTTAGTGAGAAGAAGAACCAAAAGAGCTGAAGAATTATCACTGGAGTTGCCCCCCAGGATGTTGTGCTGTCTACTCCTCCTAAACTGTTTAAAAAAAAAAAGGTTTAAATGGGTCAAATGCAGTTGGAAACTTTGGTCTGAGAAGTGAAGCCAATGAGGAAGTGCCTTTAACTTGCATTATTTCTAATATCCAGCAGGGGGCGACTCCTCTGGTTGCAAAAAGAAGTCTGATTGTATAGAAGTCTATGAGAAAATGACCCTACTTCTCACTTGATTTATTACCTCAGTAAACATTGTAAACATGAGTTTATGGTCTTAATCGCTAGTTTCAAGTCTTCTTCAATACAGCATGATGTTCATTTAGTAAATTATGGTCTCATTTAGAGTCAAATAGACAGGGTATTCTTTAGGGCGTGGCTAGCTTCTTGGTTCTACCACATCACAACTATCAAGCCAACCTTTAGGCCATGTCTTCCTTTTGATCACACATTATCTCTTTAGTGCCATTCAGGTAGAGTAATATCTTCTTCATTCCCTCCTGGAGCAATATTTAATACAGCCTTAAAAGTATCTGCTTCCATTTAATGTAAGGCTCATGACATCTTCATCCGAGGGAAACCATGTGACACAGCAAAACTCATTTATTTTATTATTTTTTTTGGCTGTCTTCCCACGTCCTCCATGTGCTCTCACCCATCCTAAATAAATGGAAATGAACTACCCCGCCATAATCTACTTCCATGATCACCTGATTAATTTTGGGTATGTCTGTCTGGGATATTCATCTTAGCCCGAGGCTTGACTCACCCCCGTCCTCCACTATAAATAAAATTGACTTTCAAATGTCCTCTTGTCATTTTTGTGCTCTTCCTGGCACTGATTGATTTTTCCTGTGTGGTAATGCATTTAAACGGAAGTGGACCACAATGAAAACAAGCTTTTGCAACAGGTTCGGTTGCATGCACAGACACAAACAGTCTGTTTGTCTGCCACTCTGCTGCTGGCCCACTCTGCTAGGGTGTGGAAATGTGCACACGTTTGACTTTTAGTAGCAAATACAGGGCAAACCCTCCTTTATGGTGTTCCCTCCCTTTGTGGATGATAGTATGTGTGTACAACATGTTTTAGTGTGAAATGAGACCAACATTGGACAACCTGAGACACCTTGGAGGCTCAGTTGTCTCAGGTGCATGTCATGTCGCTGGAATGTCTTGCGTGTGAATCTGGCCTTGGATCATTTCTGCATGTCATCCTCTCTCTCTCACAGTTTCATCTCTACTATGAAATATCCAATAAAGGGACACTGTAAAACAGCCCCTTCCACTGCAATTTTTATAAGAAAAGAAATACAACAAACTACACCCTCAAAAATGACTACCCTTGTGTGGTATTGACTTTTGGGACCCATTTACGCTATTCGCCCGGGTCAAAACGACCCAGGATATAATTGGCATTTTAAATCAATAAAGAAATTACGTGTAAATACTTCACATTTTTTACATTGATCTGGGTACACATTGTCTCAGCAGTATGTGAGGTGTTACGAGAAACTCATCTAGAGGGTACCTTTTCTTCTGGAGGTTTCCATGCCATCCAGATCACAAAAGCATTTGAGGCCCAAACATCCAACATGTTGTAAAAGACCACAAATGGCAATTGTAAGGTTTGTTTTTTTGGGCAGCATGGTAGGTTAGCAACTTATTTACATCGCTCTTTGTGCCATTATAGACCAGTATATGATTTATTTTATTTTAAGAGAGGTAGTGATAAAAAAAAAAATCCACTAGCCTGCTAGAAATAACAAAAAATTGAACTTAGAGGTGTAGTGTGTGGGATCTAGTGGTGAGGTTGCAGATTGCAAACAACTAAAACCTCCCATGTGCCAAGCATGTAGGAAAATTACGGTTCCCGACAAGAAAATGTGAATGGCCCTAGAGCCAGTATTTGGTTTATCCACTCTGGGCTACTGTAGAAACACAGACTCTATGAAGAGGACCCATGTCGACCTATACAATTCATTCTACGTTAACAAAAACACAATTCTTAGTCTCAGGTGATTATACACTAAAGAAAATATAATTAATATGATATTCCATTTTTGACGATAGGTCCTCCTAAATGCTACACACTGGCCCTGGCGATTTTAGACTCTTTTTAGTGGTGCTCAAGCAAATCTAAATTTCATCTCAGCACCCCTAAAAAATATTTATCAAACACCTGTGGGATTGCCGGTGGAAAACTGGCATGGTCATATTAACAGGTGTCCCTTTACCTCAAGATATGTGAATGAAAATGGGTTATATGGGTACCAACAAGTCTCCCTTTTACAGACATTCCCACTTTATGCTAATCCCATGCAGTTTGGAGCAAATACCCTGCAGTTTTTATATCCAGTATAAATGTGTTATTTTTGCCTACTTTAAAAATTGTGAATTTGAATATTTCTGAATACTGAGGTCCCTAAACAGTTTGGGAATTGCATAAATTGGATATGACTGGAAAGTCGAGACTTTGTGAATACAATGAATTGAATTAACACCTGCCGCCTGAATTCTTGTTTTTCCTTTACACAAATAACACGATGCCGAAAAGGCAAAAATTGGTGCATAAAATTTGCCAGAATTCAGGAAATTAAGTGTTTAATGCTCAAAAGAAGGACATCAATTATTGGGTGTGTACAGCATGTGTACTGTATAGCTTTTCTATAGTTTTTTGGTGGACTTGAACGCCACACATGGGTTAAATCAACACCTCTCTCACACAGAACACCTTCACTAAGCTAGATGGTTCTGCAGGAATATTGCATTACGTTGTACAAAAATACAAAACCACAAATGGGTTGAGGTTGATTGAGATGTTTAGAGTGAACCACTCTTGTGTGTCAGAAATGTGCCTTGCAACCAAGCTATCAAAATGCTACTATGGTATCTATGGGACTTTGTTTGTGTTGTGTTGCTGCCTGTGAATCAAAGCAGACACTCCTGCTCTGAATATATCTGACTGACAGGCAGCAGCTCCTCCACCGCCTGCTGCCAGTGTATTATTCCGATTTTACACTCCGCCGAGTTTGTGTCTTGCTTCCGTATGTCATTACTAACAACATGGTTATGGGCTTCCCTTGTGACCTATGGGAATGCACTCTCACAGCACACCCAGGTCAAAGGTCGCACTGAACCACGAATTGCGTTCAAGGACAATGGATGATTCATCTCCGTGATCAAATCCGCTACAGTAAATGTCATCTGCTATTTTCTGATTAGAAGTCCATTTTGGCATCAATTTCCTTTTATTACTCTGTGACCTGCTCAAGGTCGTTTTAGAGGAGCCTGATTTTATTTAGAAGCTGCAGATAAATGTCAAAACACAATGTTCAGTGTTTAATGATTTCATTTAATATAAACTCCTGTTGATCACACTATTTATCATCATTTTGAAAAAAGTTATTTAATCACATATTCGGCCGTGAAACCTTTGTCACGGTTAAGACAATCAACTAATGGCGTGAAATTATTTGCTTAATTTTAAAATTTTAAAATGTAAAAGCAAATCTACAATCTAATAAATGATATAGTGAAGCTGCAACAACAAGCACAGTAATTGCATGCCTCCCATTAATTAAACACTTCACATTATCTTAACTTCACTTGACATTTTTGTCTCTAGAGAAGTCCAAACTTTCATGCATAATTTGTCCTTTTGTTCAGATTTAGCGTTACTCTCTAAATCCTTATGACAGAAGGATTAAAGATGCTACAAACCATAAACTAAATAAGATGAAATAAGCACAAGATCCTAACCTGACTCTTCACTTTTTCATGTTTCCTACAATAAATGTGGGCTCATGCTGTCTCACCTGCTGCGTTCTGGGTTGAGTATCTCATGGAAACAAAAAGAACATTTTGAGCATCACAGCACTTGATAGAGCAAGCTGTGTCTGTTCTTACTGATTGCACAGACTTTAGTTGAAATTTAGATCTTACTCACTTGGGTATTTGCAGGCCTTTTTTATCTTGAGGAGTGAAAATAGGAACAAAACATCACTGCACCTTGTGTGGTGTAGAGTTAGCAATGTAGGTGAACATTGCATCGACTAAGTTAACTAACAAAGTTGCTAGGTGCTGGTGGTGGAGGACTTGAAAGTAAAACTCAAATTAATGAATTATCTGTTGATTTATATTGATGGAATGAACATGAATTCACTTTTTCCACCTCAGAATATTTCAACAAAAATATATGTACTTTGGAAAACTCATAGGAACATTATATTTATACCATAAAAGGAAAGAGTGTATTAGTATTATACAAAATCTTTAAAGGACCAGTGTGTAACAATTAGGGGGCAGAAATGGATTGCAATATTAATATTAGGGCTGTCAAAATTAACGTGATAACACGTTAGCGCAAATTTGTTTTAATGCCAGTAATTTCTTTAACGCATTAAAGCAATTGATCTTTTGGAGGTTGCAGCGGCCTCAGTTTTAAAGCTAGAGTGATGACACTAGTATCATGTGACAAAAGAACCTAAGGAATCCACTGGTACCAACCATATTCGCCCACTCACATGTTAATAAGAGTATTAAATACTTGACAAATCTCCCTATAAGGTACATTTTGAACAGATAAAAAATGTGCAATTAATCTCAGTTAATCATGGACAAGCATGCGATTAATCGTGATTAAATATTTTAATCGATTGACAGCCCTAAGTAATAACTATGTTTTCTTTAGTGTATAATCACCTGAAAATAAGAACCATTGTGTTTTTGTTACCTTAGAATGAGCTGTTTATATCTACATAGGGAGCGGTCTTCTCTCCACAGAGTCCGCCATGTTGCACCAAACCAGCTCGGGCCGGAGTCGATAATGTTACTCGCTCCCATCGCCGCCGCTCTCTCTCTCTTGCTTCACCACTCACTTCCCTTGTACACACGCACCGGCCCTGCTCTAAATGACCTACGCTACTCTTACAACACCTGGCTCTAGATAGGGCCATTTGCTTTTTCACATCGGCCACCGAAGCTCTCCAACACGCTTGGCACACGGAAGAGGTTTCAGTTGGTTGTAATCTGAACCTCACCGCTAGATGCCGCCAGAACCTACACACTGCACCTTTAACATGAATATCAGAGGTGTGCTCTAAGAATATTATCAGAAATGTCTACTGCAACTCCGAATGGATACAATTTATGTTTTTACAGAAAACAAATCTTAATTTTTCCACCTGCTGTTTCTGGATGTTTCTCTAAACAGATGACCTGGAAGAGTGTTGATCAAAACTGAGACGCTTTTTGTCTTTTTCTTGCTACAAGGCTTTCTCAACAGCTAGACAGGGCTTATCCCACACTTATCCTTTGTGATTTAATACAAATAGCATGGCCTGTCCATCAGCTGGCACCCACGAGGTCTTCGGGAGCGTGGCTTTATCCTTATTGCCTGCTGTAAACCATAAACAGCAGACATTTCTCTGAGCTATAACGTGTACCTGCCAACGCGCATCCACAATCCTCTGCTGCGCTGTCACCGGCATGCCCACGACTTAACCTTTCACTTCTCATTCTCCACAGCTGCTCTTCTTCTCCCTTCCTGCATCGCACATTCAGATTGCCGCCTGAATATGTCATGGTGCATGGGGAAGCAGAAGGTTATGGCTTTGTGCTGAGTGATAGATGGGAACGCGCAGAGTGTCACAAGGCATCTATTGAACATCTGGAGGCGAGAAGTGACAGGTGCTGATTTGCCCACTCTCGAGGCTGTGCCCTTCAAATGGTGTATAAGGGTCAACGCTATTTATTTTTTTAGCACAACGCATTATTATCATGTCACAGTTTGTATTTGGTACCTGGAAAATTGTATGTGTTTTCAGATGATATCAGGCTTTCCTTGATGCTGCAGCCTGAAAGTGTGTGTGCTCATGTGCATGACAGTGTGAGAACTCGGGTCACTGATGACAGGGGTCTTATCCTCCCCTTGAGCCTCCCTTTCAGTAGATTTCCCAGTGGAGCCACCTTTACCTTTCCACACTGTGTGTGTTTTTTTTCTCCTTCCATTTGTGTCTGGGCTTTTCACTTTCATTTTAAGCTGCAGGCCATTTCAGCTCTGTCGCTTTGATCCTGTGCACCTGCAAGCCTGCTGTTGTCATCTGGGAGGACTAAGGCAGATGGAAAATACTAAAGAATTTAATGTAGTAATTTAATTTGATCGTTTTCATTTACAAGCGTGCACTTTGACTTTTACACAATCCAGCAGACACAGAGCAACATTAGCATTTACTTGCAGCAATGTTTTTGGCCACCTGATGCATGTAAGTCCAAATGTCACTCTCATTTTAGCTGTTTTGGGTTCTATCAACTACTGAGGGAAATATCTGGCTTTTCAGCTGCTAAATGCTCCACCAGCTAGTCACTAACTGTGTCTCACTGCTGTTTAGTGTTGGGCAGGTTGTGTACAGTGGGTTTTTTAAAACTTTTGCTGGAAATAGCTGCCTGCTGTGTCCAAAAATGATGCTATGAGAGCGGTGAGAGTGAACCAAAACAGTAAGGTTGTGGCCCGGACAAGGTGCTCTATACGATATTCAGAGCATTGATATGTTAAGAGCCGTGTGGAGGCAACCGAATTGCTTCCAATTTCGCATTTAGCACCTTGTAACAATGAGCTAAAACTCCCCCCTTTCACATTGTCATTTGATGCATAGTTATGATTAAAACATTGATTATGGCTAATTCAAGTAAAAACATCAAAGCAGCATTGTTACTATGATGCTAAGAAATACATTAATGTTGTAGCTAGTTGAGCTAGTTTAGCTTATTTGGTTCGATACTTCAATCTGTAACAATGCAGCATATTTTATAAGCTCATCATATGTTTTGAATGTAGAATCTGAATCTGCGTACAATAATTCCCACTGAAATGTAGTGGCGTAGAAGTATAGAAATGGAAATAGTTAAATTACAAGTAAAAGTGTATTTGAATAATGTACTTTCCACTTCTGCTATAAACCCTTATATAAAGTATTTTGAGTCATGGAAAAATACAGAAAAATACCAGGAAAATTATAAATGCAGATAAATACAGATACATGTGTGTATATGACTATTAACGCATTTTAATGTTTGTACTGTAGACTCATGTTCAGATGATGCTGGTTAGGTTGCTGCTTCTTGCAACACCTCTACAGAGCCACATAAAACTAGAACCCCTGTTTTATATTTCTTTATGATACCATATAAACAGTATTTTTTATTTGTGGACATAAAAGGCCCTCAGTGGACCACTGCTTCACTCTAGCAGGCAAGGAAAGAGTTTAGGGGTCAGCGTATGAATTGTTGGAGGATTTTCTTGTGATGATGTTTGTGGGCAGAAGATGTGCTATTTAGCATTTAATTAAGAATCCTTCAACCTCAAATGTTGAGACGTTTATCTGCACCTCGGGGTCTCTTTGGTGCAGTAACTAAAACTCAGCTTTCATAATGTGAGGCTGGTAGTTCCACCGTGTTCCCCCCCTCTGATTTATCACATCAATCAGCCAGTTATTGTACGTATTGTTCTCACAGTCGCAACAGTGAATTGGCTGAATGAGTTAGGATGCAATTGGGTGATGACGTCTGGAGGAAGCAGCAGAGGCCAGTAATGAGCTTGTATGTCAGGGCTGTAATCTCATCTGCATGTAAATGTATTCTGGTACATGTTGGCCCACTAATTTATTCATCTAAATGTAACTTCATCAATTTTATCTCGCTATCAACACCCTGCAAAAGTCGGTCTGAAGAAGAGAAGTGGGGAGAGGGGGAAGTATGGTTCCGCCATGTTGTTGAAGTTTCAGCGGGAAACATGGGAGAGGAATTTTTATTCTCTCTTCAAATGCGAGAGTGAGAAGCAGTGTGTCTTGTGAAAGGTTGTGTAATTACTTCATATTTAATATGACAAACATGCAGCCGGGTGGGTGAGAGGCTGCCTCAGACGAAAGGAGCGGTTGCGTGCTCTTCCTTTTATCCTTGTCGGCGTGTTTCCGGTATGCACTTCTCGTGTTTGCTGCAGCGGTGCATGAAACGTGTCGCCGGATGAGTGTGGCCAAGCACTCATGGTGAACCTGTCTCGCTGGCGTGTATGTGCAGACGTGTGTGTGTGTGTGTGTGTGTGTTTAGTGGAAGTTAGATAGTCATGTAAAATCTGTCTCCGTCTTGTTGCACTCATGAAATGTACTTCGACTATTTTTGGGAGAAACATAACCTTGATTTTTTTTTTTTTTCTGAATCTCAGTTTCTTTTTCCAAGCCTGTTGTTCATTATACTAGCAGCACCCAGACGCTTGGGAACTTTTTGTGGGGAGTTTGCATGTTAAGTTTGTGTGTTTCTTGCTGAGAGTTAGCTAAGAAGGTCGAGAAAGATGGAAAGTTACATGGTAGTATTTTAGTAGTAGTTATTTTTTATGGCCGACGGTTTATACATCCGCCCAGTACTTCTGTTGCTTGGCAACCCTCTCAAGACTCAGGGAAGACACTGTGTTCAGCTGTTGTTCACCAAGAAATAGGCTCATGTCTAGACGGAAACCCATAATTTGAGAAACTCTTGTGAGATGGTTAAGGTTAAGCATTGACCTCAAGTAGTTATGGTTAGGATAGGTCATCGGGCAGCGAGTCTTGCAAGAGTTTTTGCACGTTTTTTGCAATTTGCGGGTTACCTTCTAGACACGACCAAGAAATAGCTAGAGCATGTAACTCCCCCTAAAATCACAAACTGTCTTTTTGTTCATATACGGATTAATTAATTTACATTGTAGTGATCAGTGAGATTTAGAGGTGCAAGTAGGCAGATTTTTAAACTTTCCTCTCATTTTCTCGCAGCTCTCAGAAAGAAAGCGAATAAGCCTATTTTGCAAAACTATTTCTTTAAAGGGACTATTTGTAACTTTCAGAATTGCTTCTTAACAGCGACACCTGTGGCCGTGAAATCAACGAAAGTCAGCGTCGGGCTCGCGCTTCCTCGCTCTAAATAGACCTGAACAAGCATCGCTCAAAACAGTGAGGCGACACACGTCAACTAAAACCACAATATCACTCTATATTTCAGCTGCTTGGCAGTAATGTTAGCTGTTAGCCTCTCCTCCGCTGCCTGCTTGCATTCACTGACACAGCGCGCACCAACAGAGGTTTTCCGTGTCTTGTGAAGTGACGAGCCTCCGCAGAGAGAAAC